>PVIJ01002990.1:0-145460 GCA_004024925.1 Scalopus aquaticus | reverse complement strand
GGGTGGGGCTGAGCGCGCAGGCACAGACACCCTGACTGGGAGCTCACAGCCCAGCAGAGGGTGGACAAGTGAGGACACATCCAGGACGAGGGCAGTGAAGAGCTCATCTGCTGAGTGGCACAATGCACACCCGAGCGTCGACTCTACCCCCGACACATGCCAGGCACACGGGCACAGCCCTCGAGAAGGCACTCCGCGGGGAGAGGCTGTCCATAACGGCCTGGGATCACATCTTGCAATGCGGGTCTGGAGGGGCAGTGATGGAGAAACGGGGTCTTCTGAGGTATGTGAGGGCAGGGAAAAGGCCTGGGGGGTGATATTTAGCCTGAGACCAAAAGGTTGGGAAGGAGCCGGCTCAAGGGGAGGGAAGAGGGTCCACCAGAGGAACAGGCACGTGTGGCTGAGGGGCAGGCCCTAGTGCTTGAGGAGCGTGGCCAGCGGGCTGAACTGGGGGCATGGCGGGCAGAGCAGGAGGGCACCGAGGAGAGCGGGCCGCGCAGGCCTTGCAGGGCTGTGCTGGGCTACAGCGTGGTTGGCTGTTCTGAGGAGAGCTGTGGGTATCTGACAGAAGGTAACAGCGTCACACTGGCACTTTCAAACGATCCCTGTGTGTCCTGTGAGGGGAAGTGACAGGGCGGCGGGGCTGGACGGCCCCAGGAAACCTGGGTGAGAGGGCAAGGGGCGAGAGTGGAGAGCTGGCAGTCGGGAGGGGTGGGGTCTGTGGGTCACCGAGAAGCTGAAGCTGTCAGAACGCGGGGGCGGCGCGGAGGGCGAGAGAGGAGCGTGAGCGGGCTCGAGCCCGCGGATGTGGGCGAGCGCAGCAAGGGGAGCGGGCCCCGAGCAGGGCGTGACGGCCGCACAGGCGTTTCCTGGGCGGCAGGAGCCACGGGCCGTAAGGACAAGGGCGGAGGCGGAGAAGGCGCATCTCGCCAGGGCTGGCACTTGGGCCTCGGCGGGTGCGGAGCACAGGCGCAGAGCAGCTCACAGATGTGTCTCGTGTGGGCCCAACAGCAATTCGAACAATCTGAGCTCTGCTGTCCATGGCTTTTCCTCAACACCACGATCGGCCACCGGGGCCTGTGCCCGGCCGGCCCATTGGGGCCGCAGCGCGAGTTCATCAGGTGGTGCCCTCCCGACGGCCTCCCCACGGGGGTCCGCAGTGGGCAGTTATCCTGCCCCTTGCCTGCCGGCCAGCTTCACCCACACTCCCTGTGCCAGCTGGGTAAGCGACCGTGCTTTGGGGAGGGGGAGGCAGATCCGCACCTCAGAGCAATGATCCTGGTGCAGGATCAATGAGAAGCAGGAAAACAGAAGAGGCAACGTGGCTAATTACAGAACTCAACAGAGCTCTGCTGCTGCGGCAGCGGCGGGGGCGGCGCGGCCCCGTCAACACGCCTCGTGGTGGGGACAGACGTCAGACCCCGGATGCTCTGACTCAGGGCAGAATGGAGTCTGTGTTACAGGAGGCTCTCTACGGGGCGGGCCCGGTGGGAGCATCAAGTATGTGGTGGGGTAACTCAAATGGGGGTCCAGTGAGAGGGATGAAGAGCTGTGGGGCCGCCGGCGGCACGGACGGCAGGGCTGCATCTCGAGCTCCATCGGGAAGGCCCGCAGGCAGGCGTGCTTCTGGAGGACGGAGCGCGGCGGGCAGCTGAGCTCTGGCTGTCCTCAGCGTCCCCTTCGAGGCGCGCGGCCCAAGGGGGTGGGAGGCTGAGGGGTGGCGCTCAGACGCGACTAGGCACAGGCGGCAGCAGGTGTCGCAAAGCGCAGATGTCTGCCTGCCGGGCGTGGTGTCCGCCCAGGACAGGTCGCGCCGGTCTGCTTCCCTCCCCTCGTCTGTGACGCCGCGTGTCAGGTCTCACTCAGGCAGCCTCTCCGCTGAATGAGACCGGCTGTGATGACACACTCTCTCCTGGTTACTTCTGGGGCACTTTTAAGAGCTTAGGACAGCGCAGTGCAGCCCCAGATGCTGTTTTGACAGTGCTGCTTGAAAACAAAACTAAACAGCAGTTGAGTAACGGGGCGGCTGCCAGGCGCACCTCGACAGGGAAATCGGGCTCGGGCCCCAGAGGGAAAATGCGGGAGTAGGCCAGCGCCCACTCCCTGCCCCAGCACGGCCCGATGTGGGGGGCCCCCATCCCGCACCCCGCGCCGTGCCACCGTGGCCAGGCCCCATGCCCGTGCTGGCTCTTCCGAGGCAGAGAGCCGCTCGGACAATTTTATCACCAGGCATTTATTAAGTTCCCATTGCAGGGCACAATGTGAGTTCATCCATTTCACTTAAATCTCAAACTTTATATGCTGTAAAGCTCCCTCTTTAGCTTTTAAAAGGCAGCCATAAATGAGATGTGCTTAACTCTCCCCTCTCACCACTAATCCTTTTATATCTTTCTGGAGGCTGGAGCCCCAAATTACATAGAGCGCTGAGCGGGACTTGACCAGGCCTGTCAGTCCGCATTTACTTTAAGACACTAAAAAGTATAAAAATGCCCTCAGTGCCCATTATCACTTTCTCCATCAGTGGACTTTGTGGCTCTAATTGAAAAGAAAAAGGCCGGCCTACGCAAATGGAAATAAATGTGTCTCCGGCGCACAGAAGAGCAGTGAGTAACGTGAAATGACAGGGACGGCGACAGCTGAGTTGGCGCTTTAATTTGGGCCTCAGAAAAACACATAGTAAATTAAAGGGTGACTTACTCGTTCTTGTCCAGCTGTATCCCAGATTAGGAATTTATGTAGCTCATTTTGGTACTGGACAGTCTTGGTCATAAAAGATGCCCTATAAAGAGAGACCTAGATGATCAGAACACAGTTAAGTCAAGCAGGTCGCCAGCCCCGTGGGAAGCCTTGCCCAGGCCTAACTGCTGGTAACACACTGACTCCCGCCCCCGTCTGAAGCGTGCTCCGCTCAGTATGTCTGGGGGGCTCACGTGGGCCGTGTCACCTGTGTCCAAGCAAAACCCCCGCTCACCACGCGGTAGTGGGCTCTTCAGCTGTGACTGCCGTACCCACAGCCGAGAGCCAAGAGCCAACGTGATGACCCAGACGCCAGCGTCCTTGTGACTATGGAAGCTGTCATTTAAAAAGATGGCGTTACAGGAAAACAGTCTAAAAACTGTGGCCAGGAAACGAGCACACTAATAAATAGGCCATTTGGGCTTGTCTGCCCCATTCCCAAACCACAGGGCCACGCCAACAGCTGACGCCAGCGTCAACCAAATGAAGATGACAAACATGGAGCAAGGAGGTGGCTGGACAAGCCTGTCCAGGGGCTGGCTGCACTTCGGTAGGAATACAACGCCCCCACGCCCCGTGGGTGACACACGAGACCGCAGGGGCTGGCCAGTCCACGGGGGAGGGGTGGTGGCTGCAGACCTCAAACACCACCCGGGGGGCTCCCGTTGTTTTGGGAGCCCCACACCTTCTGGAGACTCTCAGGGGCTGTGGTGGCCTGAGCACACGCCTGGGCACCCAAGGGCTCCTGGACGCGGGCTCAGAAGTCCTGCCTGGGGCCCGGCCTCGGGTCCGTGCCCTGCCTGCGCCCCATCGCCCAGGGAGCTGCTCCCGCCCGGGGAGTCTCTTGTCTCCCAGGGTCCTCCACGCGCCCTGGCCCGGCTCAGGACGCAGAGAGGATCACGTATTCTTTCCTTGGGGATAAAAAGCCTTCTGGAGCCGAGGGCCACGGCGCAACCCGGACCCTACTCCAGTCGCCCCACACCAGTCGTCCCAATCAGGAGAAGGCGCTCAGCAGCCAGACCCTGACAGGCGCCACGTAAGAGACGAGATCCTCAAAGGCGTGCGGGCTGAAATCAGTAGAGTGACCTTCTAAGAACCACTGAGCATGTAAGTGTCGGAACCCTTAGCTCCAGAACCCTGAAGTCTGAGAGGGTGAGTGCCTGGCAATGCGGATATGACGCCACGGCGAAGCGAGCGGCCTCCGGAGCGAGCGAGCGTGCGGAGGGAGGCGGAGCGGGAAAGGCGCCCGTCTCCGACAGGCGCCCTGTCCCGCGTATGTCTTAGCGGGACGCGCGCCCCGGCACCCTCGGCGAAGAGCTCCATGCACAGAGCCGCTCCATAAATGGCGGCGGGCTGAGAAGCCTGGGCGGCGCTCGTGATTCACTCAGCGCGCGGCGTGACTGCTCACTCAGGAAAGCCCTAAGTGCTCGGAAGCCTCGTTTACTGTGCGGATTAAGTGCGTGACGCATGGGAAAGTGCCCTGCGCGCCGTAAAGCACTACACCTGCGCAAGGTGCGAGTACTGCCATTTAAAGACAGCGCCGGGAAGTGTTTTAGCTCAGACTTCGCAGTTAGCCCTAAAAGCTCACCGCTCCGCTGTCCATCAATTACGGGCGCGCGCTCCATTTAGGGGCGGCACAGGCGCCGCGGAGGCCTGTTCAGAGGCGACGCCTGCAGGCATCCATCTCGGCCGCGCAGGGCAGGAGAAGAAATATGCTTTAAGCGGGCAGGAAGCCGCGAAAGGCACAGGCAACAATTACAAGGAAATGTTTCACTACAGGATCAGCCCAGCTGTCAGTGCTGCCCCTTCGGCGAAAGCACAGACTCATTCCTCAGACAGTGGGAAGACAAAATGGCACCTGAGATGCCACGAAGTGCCTTCCTGGCTCTCACCTCGGGCCCTCCGTGCTCCTCTCCGCATGCCCGCACTGAGCCCCCACCCACTCCACCGGCTCTGTGTCGGGGCGTTTGGCCAGCATCGCACCGCACGCCGCCAGGGCCCGCGTCCGCCCTTCAGCTCACCACCCTGAGAAGCTCCCCGTCTCCCCTCCTGGACAGCGGAGCCGTGTGGAGACTCCTGCCTCGGCGGGCCTGCCTGTCCGGCCCAGGCCCCGCAGGGACGCCGGGCTCGTGGCTCGGGCCCAGCCCCCATCCTTCCTGTGGCCCTCGCTTTCTGGGCAACGGCTTGTTTGACCCACTCGGGAAAAACAGGTTACAGACAGAGTCCCTCACACATTCACCAGCCAACCCTCCAACTTGAGAAAAAACAAACTTTCAGCCACACGGTTTGCACGTCCTTCGGGCCTGGGTTTGGGCCGTCGTGGAACTGGCCAGTTCAGATCCTTCCGCCCGCTCCTGTTCCGGCCTTCGCAGGGACTGTCCCCCGCCCCAAGCTACTCCACTGGCTCTCTCGTGGCGATGTTCTTTATTCCTTAGCCTCAGCTCAATTCAAGGGCCACAGAAATCAGCATGGTTTACCCAAGCCAGGCAGCACCCAACCCTAACTTCTGCCCACAACCCGCACAGCACCCCGTTTGTCCCGAGGTCACCCACTACCACGTCTGACCGGCTTACTGATGGGTTAAAAAAAATTACCTGTTGAGAAGCCGGAGCTTGAAGGGCCTTGCATGCTTCCTTCGCTGTGAGGAGGCACACCTCACCCACCTCCTGGCCTTCCTAGAATTCTACCATTCACCGTGCTGCCCATAAGCTACGAGCTTTCTGGGACTTCCAGGGGGTCTTGGTGACCCTCCCAAAGCATGAAGTGAAACTGCTGCTGAAGGGCAGGGAGCTTGGGCGCGGCGCGCAGAGGGGCCGGGCTCCGTGCTGCAGGTGAGGGCCCAGGCTGCGCTCAGGAGCCCTGCCCGGCCCCTCGCCAGTCCCAGCTCCAGCGCTGTGGGGCAACAGGCAAAGCCCAGGAGCCTCCACGAACCCTCGCCATGTCCCTGCCCCTCACTTCTGGAATTCTGCATACGGAGGAACTTGGGGCTTCAAGGTCTCTTGCAGAGGCGCCTTCCCCACCCCAAGGTCCCATTGCGGGGGCTGTGCTGATGGGCCCACACCCCCCAACTCCAAGCCCCGCCCCCAGCCTCTCGGTTCTAAGGGGCCTGCTGGAATCTTGGCCTACCACACCTACCACACCTGCAAGAGCCATTTCCTCCCCTCCGGCATCTGCCTTCGGTCAGGCGGGCAGCGGTCCGCACAGCACCTGGGGGCAAGCCCAAGCGGTCGGCAGGGAGCTGAGGGCCCGTCCGGGCGGAAGCCCCCGCAGGGCTCTCCTGAATGATTCCTCCCCACAGCGCACGTTTTTTCCTCATCTGCCTACCTGCCGAGGAGTGCAGTTTTCCGCAGCTGAGTGGGGTGAGCTTAACCACACATCTAGCTGCTCCATCACACCTGACGTGGCAGGGCGCGGACAGGTTCATTTCCGCCACAGCCCAGCCCCAGGCTGCATCGAGGCCACGCCCCTCCCGGGAGTCACAACTCCCCTTTGTCCTTTGTTACTTGCTTCCAATTTTGTAGAGCTGTCTGCTTCTTCATTTTGTATTTAATCTACACTTGAACCTCAACCTCTGCAGTATATCCATAAATTGGCCCCTAATCTCTGGCGAGACCGCTGCCATTTTTCCCTCCCACTGTCACCGGAACTCCGGGCCGCTCTTACGCTCCGGCTACATGAGGCAGAGGGGAAGATGATGACTTCAGAATCTTGCTTTCTGAAAAACAGGCAGTGGCTTCCTGCCATCCAAATGATACATTTTTATTTTCCAGGCTGCCATTTACTTGTCTGATAACCTTATTTTTCACTGCTAAACCCTATCTCTTCACTCTGCAAGGCAGATCTTATTACCTCTTTAATCTAAAATCCCTACTAGCATTATTTCCTAAAGCTAGAATGCCTTTCATATACTTCTCCATTTTTCACAACATCCTAAAAATAAGCCTTTCGTGCGCACCAAGTAGTCACGACTCTGGCCGGGACTCGTGTTCCCAGCGAGGACACCGCAGCCAGCAGTCCGCAGTCTCTGCGCCGCGCGGGCCCTGCTCCTGTCTGGACGCGGGCGCGCCCTGGCGCCACATTCTGCCAAGTCCCTTGGCTGGAGCGGCTCCTGGGACAGGGACGCCCACCCGGGGCGCGGCGCCTCTCGAGGATGGACAGCTCAGCACGTTTTCCCGTGCAGGACCACCGCGGCCCTCCGCTGGCAGACGCCCAGGGTGGCACACGGACAGAGCCAGCGGCGGGCGCCCGGGAGGGCGGGCGCGGAGAGCTGGCGGGGGCACTGGTCTTGCTCTACAATGGCTTCGGAGACACGGAGTCTTTCGTGTCTCCACACAGGCGGCCACCCCGGGTCTCCAGTCACGCGCCTCTCCAGCCCTTGCCGTGGCCTTCCCGTCTCTCAGCCAACGAGACAAGGGCCGCTTGCCCGACGTGGCGCCCGAGTCACACTGGGCTCCGTGGGACAGGCTCACTCCAGGCAACCCTCAGGCGCTCCCTGCAGTGATGCTATTCAAGAATGCTTGGGAAAACTTTTAAAATCAAGAAAAACATCTCTTCACACATAAAAAATAAAAAAATTAGCAGTTTACTAAACTTGCATAACACACCCCCTTGCACGTCACGGACAGTGGCAGCCACTAGAGCGACGAGAAACCAGCCGCAGAGTTCGAGACTTCACACGTGGGGCCGGCCAGCCCCTGCTGTGAACCTCAGGGTGGGGCTGATCCCCCAGTCTCCACCAACGGAGCAGGGCGGGGCAGAGTGAGGGGGCGGTGCCGCCAGCACCCCCTGCCAGAGCCGTCCCTGAGGGCCCAGTGGCGCCCCCAAACGCCTGGCCGGTGGCCCCGCGAGACCCCCACCGAGGAAGAGCGCGACCCCGTGCCAGCTCCAGGGAGGCCGCGGTGGGCGGCGAATGGACGGCCAGGCAGACATGCAACGCCCCTGCACGGTGGGCGGCCGGCGAGGCACAGAGGGAGCAGGCGGGCCGCGGGGAGCCCCGCGCCACACTGGGCCCACTCCCTCAGCCCAGGGCCTGTGAGTCCCTTTCACGGCGAAAGGGACCGTGTAGGTGTGACGGAGCTCAGAATCTCTGACAGGCCCTGCATGACGCAGGGGCCGCTGTCACCAGGCCCCGCGAGGGTGCCAGGGGGAGTCGCGGCAGGAAAACGGTGACGCGCAGTGGCAGCTGCTCGCTGCCCCCGGAAGGAGTCGGGGCCCCTCCCTGGAAAGAGGCACAGACCCGAGAGCGTGTGGGAGAGACCAGCCGGGCAGCACCCGCGGGCCATCTCCTGACTGAGGGGACTGAAGCAGCCGGCGCAGCTGCGCGGAGCCGCACACCGGGGGCTTCCGGGAAGCGGGGAGGCCTGAGCTGAGTCCAGGCACTCAGCAGGGTTCTGCCCAGCGAAGGGCACGGGGCCCACGGCGGGGTCACGGCCCCCGGAGAGAAGCAGCGGGAACGAGGCCAGGCCGGGGACGCGCAGAGGAGTCGGGGACTCTGCCAGCTCAGACAGGGTGGGGCGCAGGGCGCAGGGCGGAGGCGCTGGCAGGCAGGGGCAGAAGGCCGCTGCCCGAACACTCCCGTGTGCGAGGCCCCGTTTCCTGTAAGTCGGCGCCTCCCCAGCGCCCGGGCTCCGCGTCCCCATTTCTGCCGCATCTGTGTCCACTCCCTGCTCACGGCTGAGCGCGCTGGGAACTCGCGCCTGAAGCTTTCCAGCAGCCTGGTCCGAGCGAGCACATTGGTAGAAGAAGTCCCTGGGTGTCAGGAGCTCGTTTTATTTCCCTTCTCAGACAACAAGATGCTCAACACCACGGACTGGCAACGCCTGTCCCTCCCGGCGGTCTCACAGGCGCCGACTCGGGAGGACACCTGGGTGGGAACTAGGCGGGGTGCCGTGGTCAGGCCGGCTTCGAGACTCTGGGTCCCTCGCCCTAGGGAGCCTTCTGTGAGAACCGCCCAGGGCAGACGTGGGATGGGCGGGCAGGCACACCGGACACGAAGGCCCGCGGCCGATGGCTGAGGGGGGAACAGGCAGGCAAGAGGGCCGAAAGCGACCCTGACGCCCTCCTGGAGAAAGGCAGGGCGGGCTGCACCGATGGAGAGGGCCCTCCGAGCTGACAGGCCGGACCGCAGGAGCGTGGCTGGCGTGGGGGAGGGAGCGCTCTGCGGGTCCGCGGCAGCTTCTGTCAGCACAGGCAACTGTGTGCGATGAATTATTTCAGTCATTTCCAAATTGTAATTGTACTCATTAATTTTTTGAATAGGTAAGACATTCACACGCTTCATTACCCAAAATGTACACAACAGCACACACTGAAATGCCTGCCTCCTACTCCCCCTTTTCTCCCTGGCACTCCCTTCCTCTCCCTGGACCCCGAGCTCATCAGTTTCTTGGGTCTCACCTTTAGCTCTGTCCAAGCACAGGCGCGCGTGGCTCCCCCCTCCCCGCACCCCTCTTAACTCACTGTCACCCAGAGGCTGACACATACCGCACAGCTCTGATTTCCCACTTTCCTGCACCCCTTGAGCACCTAAAACGCGTCTGTGAAGTTTCTTCATGCTGGCTTTCCCCCTTTACCATACGGTATCACATGACTGCCCTGTAAATTCTATCGCAGACTCCTACTCATCAGCAATGACCTTGTACAAGTGACCCTGTCATCTGAAACATATGGGAGTTATCTGTGGGGCCAAAGGGACAAGGCCGTGGCCAGCTGGCTGAGTGTGCAGTCTGGGCTACACCCCCCAGGACTGCGGATTAGTTTTGTCACCAACTGTGGACACTGGACAGAGTCAATTCACCTCTTGACTCAGGTCTCTCATTTGGATTCTAGGAATAACTTCAGTGTCTGTAACAAAAGGTTTTAACACTTTGTGTGCCGGTGCCCTTTAAATTTACCAGCCCTTGGGGCTGGCCGTTTTCTGTGCCACCGCATGAATGGCAGAAGCATTCAATAGAACACACACAACTCCTGAACGACTGGATATTAAAAAAACGGTCATATCTCTCATAAAACACCTTACACTTTCCCCAAAACAATGTGTAAAGCTTCTATACTGAGTACGATCCAAGAAATAGCTCCTAATAGTTCCAAATCAATCCACCGGGGCGTGAAAAACTGGAGACTAGATGAACGCGTATGAATACGTGAGTGGCCACCTGATACTGGTGACAAAAACACGTACTAACACGTGAGCGGACCACAGAGTGTTAACAAATCACATCATCTTGATTACAGAATTAACATACAATACGATGCAGAGCCCAGATTTTCAGTGAACTGAGTTTTGACTTTCCAGTTTCCTTTAACTACTGCCCAAACCAGGCGGCCATTCCTGTCATGCCACAAAGTCCCCTCATGCCCATTTCTGGTTAATTCTTCACGAACCCCAGGAGAACCATTTTTCACTCCTACCTCATAGGTTAGTTTTTATTGTTGCTGGGTTTCATGTAAAAGGAATCATGAAATATTGTATGTAGCTTCTTTCACTTAATGTTATTTAAATTCACGAGTATTTAGCAGCTAATTCTTTTCTACTGCCGTGTGATACTCCCTCGCGTGCCTCTGGCGCCGGTGGCTGGGCCGCAGGGGCCGCAGGTCTGCTCGGTGGGGACTGAAGGGCCCGTGCAGCGGCAGCACCCTCCCCTCCCCGCAGAGGCCCGCCTTCTCACCGTCTCGCCGGTCACCCTGGAACCTGGGCCCCAGGGGGAAAGCAGGCACCCAGGCTCAGCAGAGCCGCTCAGCACCGTGCCGGAGCGTGCGCCACCGAGAGGGGCAAGCACAGGGGAGCCGGCCAGACCGCCACAAAGGTCACACGCACACACGGCACAGGCTGGAGGGAGCGATACAGAGGGCCCCGTGGAGACTACGAAAAATGGAAATGCTGAAAAGAAGAGCGCTGACCTTCAGGGAAATCAGTGATATGCCTGGTTTTAAGTTTTCCAACCTGGCACTTGTTTCTCTGCTCTTCCTTTTCTTGCCCTCTTTTGGACAAATCACATTTTTTAAATTCTATTTGGTCTCCTGTATTTTATTATTAGCTGTACTTCTTTCTATGTGTGCGTGTAATTTTCAATGGTTGCTGTAGAGATTACAATAGGAAACTTTAAATCCAGGTCTATTTCCACGCAGCACGGCTGCTTCCCGACAGTAGAAGCCCGAGGGCAGTCTGGTCGTGTGTCCCCCTCCCAGTCGGCTTGAATTGAAACTATGTGTGTTATAAACACAATAATACAATTACCTTTGTTTTAAAAACTAACAGTCCTTCTTATATTTATGATCTGGGCCTGCTGTAGGCAAATTCAGCTTTTGTCTGGCCGGGAATGTCTTTATTTTGCTTTTGAAGAGAGAGTTTTTACCGGTTAAGAAGTCTTGCTTAGCAGATGGTCCCCCCACCCCCAGTCCTCTGACCTGTCGCTCCTGCTGAGGGGCCGGCACTCTCCCCGGCCGAGAGAGCTAGGTCTCAGGAGGCACGCGCCGCCGGTGGGAAAGGGTGTCCACTGCTCTGACCGCGTAAGCTGGCCGGGCCGCCACGGTGGGCAGAGGCTGGCAGTGAGGGGCAGCCCGCAGGAACCCCTGCCCTCAGGGACACGGTGACAGCGCGGAGCGGGCCTAGCCGCCACCATTCCTCTCTCCCCCTCAGGCTGCTCTGCAGACCCGCCTGCCCTTCACCGCTGACGGCCCGGCACTCGGCCTGAGGAGCCTGAGGACAGTCTCTGGTCTGGGCATGGATCACGCCCATCAGTTCTGCCGAGTTCCTGGCTTTTATCTTGGCATTGTTTATTTTCTATTCTATTCGCTTTCCCGGTTTTCTGGGACGCCGATTATGTCCATGTGAGTGTGGCATAATGAATGTATATGTGGACTCTGTCGCTGGGTCCTGACACAGAGTCCTTCATCTCTTGGACTTTTCTAGTGATAGGTGTGTCCTCTGCTTCTATGAGGTGATTCTTGGAAGGTCCTTAGAGCAAAACCCAGTGACTGAATCAGCCATGCCCAGTCATCAAACTTCCATAAAAATGCCTTTAAGGAAGGGCTTCAGGGAGCTCCTGGCACGCCCCAACTCGACGGGACAGAAGTCCCTACACTTGGAGCCTTCTAGACTTCACCGCCCTATCTGCTCATCTGGCTGTTCGTTTGTAAGACCCCTCACAGCAGACAATCAGTATTTGCAAAGCCCGTCCTGAGTTGCGAGCTGTTCTGGCAAAGCAGCAAACCTGAAAGTGGTGCGTGCGTGCGCACACGTGTGTGGGTCCCTGGGTGCTCAGCGCTCGTGACGGCACCTGAAGTGTGGAGTCCCCCGTCGCTGGGGGTGTGTCTGAGCTGAACGGAAGGACCCAGAAGGCGCTGGGGAGAACTGCAGCTGGTTGGAGCCCCTCACTGGGGCAAGAGTGCTGTGTGCGGGGCCGGGGCCCTGGGAGACCGTCCGGGCTCCATGCAGATCGCCGACGGCGCCGGCGGCCTCTTGGCCCACTCTTTCCTCCCTTTTCGGTTTCAGCCTGGATTCTCTCCACTGGCCGGCCTTGAGGCGCACATCTTAGCAGACGCACTAACAGCTGACTGAGTCCTAGGCAGGATCAATAAACCCGACCATGACTTTGAGGAATTCTCTTTGCTTTCCAGTTCCACACCTGGGTCCTCTGACTCGGTGGCCGCCACCGCGTCCCAGAGGGCAGGGGTTCCTGCGGGCGGCCCCCTCCGAGCTCACTGCCCACCTGTGGCAGCCCGGCCCGTTTCTGTGGACAGAGCAGGCATGGACGCCCTTTCCTTCCGGTGGCTCGTGCCTTCTGAGATCCAGCTCACTCAGGTTTCTTGGCGAGTGCAGCTGTCTGGGGGGCTCCTAAAAACTTACCTTGCTTGCTTTTTGGGGGAGGAGGAGAACAACAGTCCCTGTGCCTTGTTACATCTGGACTGGAAGGTCACAGGCGCTACACGAAGTCTCCAGCGTGCACATCGCTGGCACCGCTTGCCCTCACCGCAGCTGTGCCAGTTCACGTGTGTGGGGGGGTGTCTGCCCCCCAACAAGGCAGGATGAGGTCTTCGGGGAAGGAGGTGGGAAGAGAGCTGGGTGGCAGGTGGCCCTCTGAGTCCCTGGGGACAGGTGGCCCTCAGGCTAAGCCGTGACGGAAACCCCAGGAAGCAGGGGGCTGCGGAAGACATCCTCACGGTTCACAGGCAGAGGCCGCTGCGCAAGGGAACAAGGAGGGCCGCTAAGGGCTGGGGGGAGAGGAACTCCCTGCAGGGAACAAGAGGCTCTGGGGGGGCTGTCAAGATAACGCGGGAACCTGTCTAGGGAGGACACACGCTACCGGAAACCCGCGGATTACACTGGGTCACTCGTGAATGCATGTTAAACCCTCCAAAAACTGTGTGGCGAATTGGGGCAGAAGCTAGGAGGAGGAGGATCTGAAGTAAGAAACTGGAAAGTAGCGACATGGCAAGCTGGCAAAAAAGAGAACAAAGTCCGCTCTGTTCAGGAAGGGCTTCCGGAACGAGGAATCAGTCTGACTTATCTCAGCAGCCGGGTGGGCGCGCAGGCACCGTCCGCAGTCCTATGATCGTGAGAAAAGACCAGAACCGTGAAACTGCAGAGAGGGTGGAGGGAGACAGGCCATGGCCGGGGCCAGAGTCCCAGGTGTGGGATGAGGGTCAGGAGGTGGCAGGAGGGCCTGCTGGGGGGGCCGCGCAGGCTGGACTTGCCCCCACCAGCAAGGGACAGACCGCAGCGGGGACAGGAACTGCGTTCAGAGGAAAACGCGCCGAGCGGGCGCGACAGGCACACATGATGTGCACATGGGTCTGGCTCTTGGGTTGCAGGTTTGCTGACCTGATCCAGGCCCTCAAATTATTTATGAAATTTTAATAAGCGATGGAATGTATAAAAAATACACACACAAGGATGTTCATATAACAGTGCAGCCACAATCAGAGAAAAGGCCATGGAACGAGGCACAAGTGACCGAGAAAAGACCTGTAGTCAGACCTGTAGTCAGACGCCTTTCTCCTCGCCTCACGCTGACAGTTCTCACACACACAGGGAGAACCCACCCCTTGCCCGGCACGGAGGACAGCCAGCTCCATCACTAGAAGCGAACTGCTGATGCTCTGCTTAAAATTCTGCTTATTACGTTTAAGAAAACAAAACAAAACAATTTCAGTAGAGAAAAGGAAACCAAAACAAAACCAACTGGACACCTGAACTTTAGAAAGATCACTGAGAGCAGAACCCGGACAGCTTTAAAATCAGATTAGAACTGTTGGAAAACGATTCAAGACATGGATGAAGACAGGCTAGAAGAAAATGCCCAGGCTGAAGCGTGGGGGGGAAAAAATGAGGGAAAATATGGAAGAGTTGAGATGTAGGGAAAAAATGAAAAAGAATTCCAAACTCCAAGTAACAGTAGTCTGAGAATGTAAAGAGAGAAAATGGAGCTAAAGTATCATTGAAGAGATAATGGTTAAGAATTTTCCAACTTGAAAGACATCAAACCACAGCTTAAAGAAATACTATGAACCCAAGCAGGATAATTATAATGAAAACCTCACCTAAACACATCAAAGTAAGATTACTAAAATCCAAAGACTAAAAAGAAAATCTTATAGGCAGTTAGAGGAAAAATGACACATTAATGGCAAGGCTGCAGTAACACCAACATCTGACTTCCACGAAAACACGCAGCGCCTGAGAAAATGGGATGAAGATTTCCAAAGTCAGACACAAGGATTCTAGAGACAATGAAATTAGACCTTGAAAAAGCCCAAAGAGCTACAATTAAACAGCTCTGGTGAACATGTGGTGCAGCAGCCCCTAAGCACTGCTGGCCGACAGAAAGAGGATGCACCCGGCCCGGAAAAGGGCAGCTTCTCACCAAGGCAAGAGAGCTCAGGACAGCCCAGGGGCTCGCTCGGGACTGTGTCCCTGACAGGCCCTCCCGCGGTGGAGAGGCTGACCTGAAGCCAGGGGCCATGACCCACGGCGCAGGGCGAGGTCCCAAGGGCGCTGTGGCTTCCCTTCCCTGCAGGCCCTCGGGACTGCTCAGAACGGGGCAGAGGCTCCGTGCGGCGGGGCCAGAGCTTCTGACCCAGAGTGAGGGTGCGAGCTGAGACACGCCTGCTCTCGGGACACCCCGCCTCAGCCCACCACGCACAGACCTTCACGGAGCGCGCCCGCTCGCAGGCTGGGCACGCACACCGTTTCAGCCCCGCCACAGAGCCCCACGGAGCCCTGGGAAGGAACTACGGGCATATGATTCCACTTACATTCATGTTTGAAAGAGTCACCTTTCCTTTCCAGGCACATGAGGCTCAGAAACGGACAGGGCCACTCTCTGGGGCGGGCCGGGACTCCGGGCGTGCGGGCGGGGGCCACACCGGGGAGGGGCTCCGGGCAACGGGAAACGCTGCTGCTGAAGTGCACGCTAGCACAAGGGGAGAATTCATTTAACTACACGTTTTATTGTAAGTAAATAAAAGGCCAATTAACAGACAGAGGAAAAGTTTTCTCTTTTCAGACAGCCCATCACTAGAGAAGCGTATTAAAGGAAATACAAAAATATTTAATAACAAGCGCGGCCGGGAAGTCGGCACAGGCGGGGACAGGAAGCCTGGCGGGAGCGCTGCGGGGGGGGGGGGGGGGGGGGGGGGGGGGGGCTGGGCCGTGCGCGCTGAGACCTGGGCTCCGAGCCCCCGGCTGGGGGTCACGAGGCAAGGCGTGACGATGGACGCGAGCGAGTCAAGCTGCAGGAGGCACCCTCTAGAGCGAACACCTCGATGGACGCGAGCGAGTCAAGCTGCAGGAGGCACCCTCTAGAGCGAACACCTACACAGTAATAAAGGCACGCGTAATCACCCGGACAACAAAGGGAGACACGTATTAAAAACAAAGTCCAGTCCAAAACCTAAGACAGGGGAAATAAAAGCAAAGTGTAAACTGCAGTTGAAACACACACGTCAGTAATTAGTGGTCCTCGAAGCTTGCAGGGAAACGCCGGCGCCGACCGGCCCAGCAGAAAACTAGCGCTCCTGGCAGGGGCGACCAAGCTCCGGGCGGGCTGGCAGCAGAGGGAGAGGTGCCGGGGCGGCAGCTCTGCAGGAGACCCACAGCTGCTTCGGTCCCAGGGGCCTCCAAGGACAGCTGCGGGGATGCGGAGCAGAGATAAGGAGCGAGCGGTGGGAGTGGAACCCCGCCAGCTGCAGAGATAACCCAGACAGGTTCACTTTACAAGGAGAGACTGTCCAGGCTAAAGGCAACAATGCCACAGAACCCCTAATCAACCGTAGCATCAAGCGTCCTCAGACGCAGGTGATTAGGCCGTCACTTAACTTTCTGCTAAAAGGAAACTCAGCACTCCTCAGCAGGAGATAAGACAATCTACTCTCTCGGCCACACATTTCCTGCAGAGTCCAGGATACAATAAAAAGTCACTCTAGATAGGCAAAGAAATATGACTCAAGAGGAAAAAGAGTAAATCAACAGCAACAGATCCTGAGTTGATCTAGATGTTGGAATTAGCAGACATGAACTTTAAGAGCAGGTTATTATGAATATAAGCAGAATTTTAAGAAAAGGTTATACTGAGTGAATAGATGGGGAATTTGAGCATATAAAATATACAAAGCACCAAAAGCAAATTCTGTAATTAAGGATGCAGATGGAAGGAAAAATTAGATGGTAATGGTATATTAAAATAAATTAAGATAAAAAAGTTGAAAAGGAACTCCACATAGCCACAACTGCAGGTCTAGAATCAATAAACAGCTCCCCGGTGGCGCAGCAGTTGGGCGCTGCGCTGTGGAGCTGTCGGCAGCAGCAATGCGAGTTCGACACCCGGCCGGGGAGATTCCCACATGGGCTGGCAGACCTCTTCTGCCTCGCCCGCTGCTCCCCTCAGCAGTGTGTTTCCTTCGATCTACCTGTGCTGCTCCCCACTCCGTCTCTGGTGAGCCCTCTCGCCACCCCACGCCTCTGGCCTGTGCCCCAGCTTGTATGCATAAATAAATCAATCTTTAAAAAAAAAAAGAATCAATAAACAATGATAACCTCCCCAAAGCAAGTCATTACTTTTTAGTTCAGTCACCTTTTTGAAAGTAGTTATTTTCATAAAACATACCCCAGCCTGTCCCCTTTGTTTTCTGTCATGTTCCTGCATATACTACATGCCTGTATTAAATGCACATAATATACATGTACAATGCATACAAAACAGACTGGATGTGCTGAGCAGACAGTAGGGGAAGGGATCGACTGAATGTAAAGACAGATCAACAGAAATAACGTATCCCTAAGAACAGAGAAAATGGGATGGAGAAAGGACGCAGGCCTCCAGCCGTCACCGGTGAGACGGTATTTGACAGTGACACAGGAATCCCACAGGTGGAGCAAGGGGACGAGGCAGAAAACACACGTAAGAAATAACAGCAGAAAATGTCCCAAGGAGTTGCATTCTGAAACTCGGCGAACCAAAAGCCTGTTATTCACCCGGCATATCACAGCAAACCACTGAAAACAAAAGGCAAGGAGCGGAGCTTGGAGGCAGGCAGGCCATCAAGGTGCACTCAGGCTGTGGCAGGCCTCTCTGCAGACGCCAGGCGCCAGGCCACAGCAGAAGCGTGCGTGTAAAAGCTGAGAGGAAGCCAGGCGCCACGCCCAGGACTGACGTGCTTCACTGCTGCAGGCTTGGGCCACCGTCGCCCGTTTAGCCCGCTTCATGCCCCGCGTGGTGACGAGAGCTGGTAATACTCTACTGTACATTTGAAAGTTGCTAAGAGTGTAGATCTTACCAGTCCTCACTGAAGAATTCTGTGACTCTGTGTGGCGAAGGACGTTAACCAGACTTACTGCGGTGGTCATCTCACCAAGTGTACAAACACTGAATCATCATGCAAAAAAGTGTGTGGGGGAGCAATCCAGAAATCTACATCTAGGGCCTCCCTGGTGGCTCAGCAGTTAAGTGCTGCACTGTGGAGCTGTCGGCAGCGGCGACGCGAGTTCGAAGTCCGGCCAGGAAGCTTCCCCCATGGCACAGCAGACCTCTCCTGCCTCGTCCGCTGCTCCCCTCAGCAGTGTGTTTCCGTCCATCTGCCTGTTCTGCTCCCCACTCTGTCTCTGATGAACCCTCTTGCCGCCCCACATCTCTGGCCTGTACCCCAGCTTGTGTGCATAAATAAATAAATCTAAAAAAAAAAAGAAATCTATATCTAGCAAACATATCCTTCAAAAGTAAGGCTGCAATACAGATAAAAACTGAGGACTGTCACCACTAGTGCTGAACACATGAAATGCTGAAAAAGTCTGAGCTGAAGGGAAATTACATCAGGTGAAAACTCAATTCTATAGGAAGGAATGAAGAGCGAGGGAAATGGTAAATATGTATAAAAGAAACAAAAATACTTTTGTTCTTCCTTTTTTCCTGCCCTGAACAATTAATGTCCAAGTCACTACTAGGTAGGCCCAGAGGTTGGTATTCACGGGGGAGGGGCGGGAGGCACAGAGTGGGATATCAAAAGCTGACCCAAGTAAGGGATTTCCAACGGGGAGAGGAAGGTGGCTGGGCTCTTAGATCCTAAGGAGCAGTGACATGTTTTATATCAAAAGCCAGTTGTTTTTTAATGACATGGAGGGAGGGGAGAAGCCATTTGTCTTTTAATGTCTTCCTTCACAGTGAAGTGCCAGCGTTTTAAAATAAATGTGAAACACTCTCCAATTTAGAGATAAGTTACATGTATAGAATTTATTCTGAAGCATTTGAAAGTAAGTTTGCACCTACCCCATAAGCTAGAAATTCTACTCTTGGCTGGTTACCCAAAGGAAATGAAAACCTATATCTACAAAGAGTTGTAAAAGAATATTCCTAGTACCTGAAACGCTAATTGACAAAAATAGGAAACGATCTGTGCATAACCAGGAGAATGGACAAACTGTGGCCTACCCACGTAAGAGAACATGAGTCACCATAAAAAAGGGGGCGAGGGGATGACGATGGCGGCAACATGGCTGACTCTCCAACCCTGTGCTCTGGAGAGAACACTGGGCCCAGAGGGGAGCCCTGTTTTACTTCATCCATGGGAAGTTCAAGGACAGGCACGTCAGTCTGTAGTGACTGAGACAACCACAGTTGCTTGAGGAGTAGGACTCAGAGAAGGAAACTTCTGAGATTAGGGTGGTGACTGTATGTTATGGTGTATATACTTCATCAAAATCAATTTGTAAGCTAGTTGCAAGAAAACATCTAAAATATAGAGACAGAAAGGTTAAAAAAACAAAGGATGAGAAAAAGATGCACTGTGAAATACTGTTGTTCTAGTAACAGGACAAATCAGACTTCAAGGCAAAATGCAGCCCTAGAGTTAACAAGTGGATTCCAGAATGTTAGGAGGTTTGCATTAACAGTAAGGCAGAGGAAACTCTACATTTGTAGGCACTTAATGTAGTTGCAAAAGTGATGGGAGAAATGGATAGAAAGCTGAGCACACAGCCCTAGGGGAAGAGTCTCACTCCCTCTCTGTAACGAGGGACCCAGGAAGAGAGGGAACCCATCGAGGGTTACTGAAGAAAACATGATTGATAGAGCTGATCTAATTCTCCTCCCAGACACCGTGCCTCACGGTTGCTGAACAGTTACCAAATCAGCACGGGCTGGGCCACACAGCAAATGGTATGAGGTGTGAAGGGACTTAAATCACACCAAGTGTGTTCCCAACAGTGCCAGCGATTAACAAGTGAAGGAGAAACTGCTCTGTCTGGAAGTCGAGAAACACATCTAAACGACACCTGTGTCAAAGCGGAAGCCATGGAAAAAAGTGTTGTGAGCGGGATGACAGTGGAGTTGTGACCTGTACACCTCCTGAGTCCAGTCACGGTTTGAGTCTTACAACAGAAGGAACACAGCCGGGGAGGAAGAACTGAGCGGCGGGGACGGGCGCCTGCTCCCCAGAGCCGGAAAGCACAGCGCGCTGAGGGCAGAGCCCAGAAGCTGGGTGGACACGGCGTCAGGGGCCACCAAGGCCAAGCTGCCGTGGGAAAGGCGGGGACGCTGAGGGGGCCCAGGTTCTCCACACCAGGGGGCTGGAAGAAGTGGAGGAAAGCATCACAGTCCTTTTAAGAAGACTCAAAACCCAATCTATCAAAACAAGAAAAAATAGAAAATCTTAATGCGAATAATCTTACAACTACGGAAGAAACTGACTCCTCAAACTCTTACCCAAGATCGGCTTGAAGTCCAGGTGGCATTGCTGATGATTTTTACTACTCACTTAATAAACAAGAATCAACAATAAAATTTTTTTAACATTTTTCTTTTAAAGATTTATTTATTTTTGCATATAGCTGGGGTGCAGGCCAGAGGTGTGGGGTGGTGAGAGGGTTCACCAGAGACAGAGTGGGGAGCAGAACAGACGGAGCCACTGAAATCCACTGCTGAGGGGAGAAGCGGGGAGACAGGAGAGGTCTGCTGCGCTGCGGGAATCTCCCCGGCCAGGCATCGAACTCTCGCTGCATGAGCCGCAGCCGCCGACAGCTCCACAGCACTGCGCTTAACCTGTTGCGCAGGCCCGTACAAGAGCAGTTTTAAACAAATTCATTTATAGGAGCATATCCCAATTAGTATTATAAGGCACTGTACTTGATACTAAGTACATTATAAGAGTATTTCTTGACAATCTCACAAACATACACAAAAAATATGCAAAGCAATAGCAAGCTAAAATCCGTGATTAATTAAATGAATAACCTATTACAGCCTAAGTTGAATTATTTCAACAATGTAATTTACCACATTAGGAATAAAAAGGAGGGGCCTCCCTGATGGCACAAAGGGTTAAGCACGGCACTATGAAGCTAGCCACTGTAGCACGAGTTCGATCCCTGGCCAGGGAGATTCCCACATAGTGCAGCAGACCTCTCCTGGCTCGCCTGCTGCTCCCCTCAGCAGTGTACTTCAGTCGATCTGCCTGTTCTGCTCCCCACTCGTCTCTGGTGAATCCTCTCACCCCCTACACCTCTGGCCTACACCCCAGCTTGTATGCATAAATAAATAAATCGTAAAAAAAATAAAATAAAAAGGAGAATAATTTTGGGATCGTCCCAATACTTAGTAAGGTAGAAAAAAAATCCCAGCAAACAATAAAAGGAAGGACATTTCTGGAATGGGACGGGGTATGTACCAAACCTGTTTCTAATGAAATGACAGTGAAAACTTTGCTGCTAAGATCAGAGTGAGAATGCAGAGTATTCCCACTTGACTCAATAAAATGAGATGAAAAGTTTAAGGAGTAGGAATAAAGGCATTTCAAAGCAACACCATTTAGCAGATGAGCAGCATAAAACTACATTAAAACATCAAACCTCCTGCAGAAAATCTCATGGCGGCCGCACACCGCGCGGAACAGAAACCCGCTGAGAAGAGGGGCCGGGCACTGGGAGGGGCAGCACGGCCGGGAGCGGCGGCTCCGCGGCTGGCGACTGTCGCGGGCCAGTCCCAGACAGCAGCTCGCGCCGACGGCAGTGTTGACTAGCCGCACTGCAGACTCACATCGGCGGGCAGGGGGACACAGCACGACACTCAGACAGCACGGCGCTGTGATACTGGAACAGGAGGCGGAAAGAGACTAGTAGTTTACTGAAAAGATCATTGCTAAGGCAAAAAATAGTAAGTGCACTGTGGATTTTAGAAGATACAAAAGTAAGACATTATTTGTCGTTGGACTGATGAACTGGAAAAGTCTGGAAACCATAGTGCAACCACTACAAAAAGCAACCAGGGAGCACGAACCACCAACGGGGAGACGAGCAAGATGGAGGCTCGACGCAACCCCGACAGCTTTTACACGTACCCGTGGCTGACACCAGAACTTGCTGTGAGGAGCTGATTTTAACTAAGACTGACAGGAAACCACACGTGGAGCCGGCAGCGGCGCAGCACCGCCCAACCCTCCCGCTCAAATGCAGAGGGCCAGGCTGGCTGCGAGGGGGCACTCAGCGCCAGCGAGAAGCGGCTTTAAGCAGGGGAGGGGGCACCAGTCAGCAGCGCGCTGAAGGGCCTGTACCAGAGGCAGGAACACCCATGAAGGAGAACGGGACACCTGGCCGAGGAAGCCCGCACCGCAGCACGGGATGTGCTCACTAGAACGGGCTCAACTACATGACGCAAAACTGACCGAACTAGAGAGAAACGGTGTTTAAGGAGGGTGGGATTTGCAACGCTCCTTCCGGCACAGATGAGAGGGAGGAACAGGACAGAGGAGACAGGGACAGCGCTCGCTGACCAGGCCCCAGCTCCTGCCGCGGACACGCCGCACCACAGCTGCAGCACGGCATGTGTGCGGGACGCGCGCGACGCCCACATTCTGAGAGAGAATCGAGTGCCAGAGAGCGGGCTTATGCTCTTGGCCCTGTGGGGCCCCCCGGCCGAGAGGGGTTCGCCGTCCTCAGTCTTTCCTGCGCCCGGAGAAGAGGAAAGACACAGCTGCCCGGACAGACCGGGAGAGACGAACAGGGGACCTGCAAACGACACGACACCCAGTCTGCACCTGCGGTTGTTCGATGAAGACGCCTCTCTCAGAAGGGTTCACCTGTGAATTACAGCAAGCCTGGAAGGAAGAAATAATGCCAATTCTGTGGAAAGTCTTGCCGAAAAGGCAAAGAGAAAACACCTCCCAACTCATCTGATGAGGTCCTGAGAGCAAGGGAGAAAGATATTGCAGGAAACTACAGGGTCAAAACCCTTAGCACATGTTAGCAGGTGAAATCCAATAATGTGCCACGAAGGCATAATAACCATGTGAAATTTATCCCAGGAACACAACATTGGTTTAGTATTTTAGTATCGATCGTTGTAATTCACTAGTTTAAGGCTAAAAAATAGCAAATGAACAGCCCAAAAAGTTTTAAAAATCCACCTGACAATTCAAAATTATTCCCGATTTTAAAAAAAGAAAACCCCACTGGTGAGTGAACTCCCACCCTAGTAACGGGCACCTACAAGCACAGACAGCCCCGCCGCCCCCGCCGCCCCGCCACGGCTGGGAACGCGGCGCCTGCTCTCCCCACTTCCCATAAACCCCTGGCAAGGGAGGTAAGTAACGGGCATAGAGATTGGTGCATTTCACTGCATGCAAACTCTGCTTCAGGAAAGCTGGTTAAAAACACAGACTAACGTCCAAGAAAACGGCCACAGACGAAGCTTCCTGACGGCGATGTGCACTTGACGACAGCGACGCTTCAGTTCCGAGGAGTGGGCTAGGAGGGTCTTAAAAGGGGCCAGGACGACTGGGTAAGCTTCTTGGGGAAATAAAAGCAAAACCCAAAAAGCCACAACTTAATCTCTATTTATACCTCGTCTAGAAATGACTTCCAGGTAAACATTAGCGCTAAATCTGAAAAGCAAAACGGTTTCCGTACGATAACAGCAAAATCTTTCCACGACCTCGGTCAATCAGTTTCTTAGACAAGTGGTAAAAAGCACTAACCACAGAGGAAAAAGGCTGATCAAATGGGTCACATCCAGAGCGACAAGCGCTCACGAAAAGACCGTTACAGGGAGTGAGAAGTTCAGAGCGGGAGAAAATCTCTCAATGCTGAGACCAGCAAGGACACCGAGAAGTCTCACGCCCGCCCAGGATAGGGCCAGCACCCCACGGAAAAAGAACAAGTTTCTTTACTGGCAACTTTATAAAGCTGACCTCCAAACAGTCAACAAACCCGAAGAGCGTCCCGGCGCAGGGAAAGCCTGACACCGCAAACGCCCACAGGAGACGCGGCGGGCCCCAGGCCGGGCCCCCAGGCCGAAGAAGCATATTCTCTCTGCGCCAGAAGTCCACTGCCAGAGAGAACACCCCCCCAGAAGAATGATGTGACACGTGCAGCGAGAGCGCGCGCCGAAGGGTGACTTTCAACAGCGCCACAGGAGCAAGGCCCTGCGGAAGGGGTGAGCGGCCTCGGGAGCCCCCCAGGGCGAGGCCAGAGGGCTGGCTTACAAAACAGCTGAACCTCACAGTGTCTGACTGGGGGGGCAGGCCCAAGACGGTGCGTGTCGGCTGGCTGTCTACAGAGAGTCACAAACCGCTCAGAGGAACAAGTGTCGCTAAGAAACGACCAATGCCACCACGCGCGAGCATCACCCTAGCTGCTTGCACACGTGTTAACTCAATTCTCACGACTCTGTATTTAGACGAACTAATAAATGCCAAATGTGCCAACGCAGGCCAGAGCCCGAGTGAGGCGCTCCGGGCCGCAAGCCAGTGGGCGCCAGGCCCGAGGTGGGGGCTCCGCGAGGCTCAGCCACGCGCCCCAGAGGCCCTCAGCGAGCCCCGGGGGCGGGGGGGGGGGCAGGAGGGCGGGAGCGAGCCTGGCAGCGCAGCGGGCGCGGGAGAGATGGTGCTTGCCCGCGGGCCCAGCGGAGCGGGACTGTTACACTCGACCTACGAGCCTGGAAACGCTTTTCATGTTTTGAAAGCCACTTACAAATTATTTTGAGAAAAATAATTTTAAGCCATTTTTAGAAGATTTTGCTATTTTAAAAGCCCAGCGGCCCTCCTTACTGGGCCTAGCGCCCTGCGCCGGGCTACGCACGGGAGCCGCATTCCTCCTGAAATTCTCCCGGCGACGGAGCTGCGGACGGCCCTGCCGGTGAGGGGCAGGCGGGGCCACCGGCCGTCGAGGCGAAGTCTGTGTCGGCGCGAAGGGCCGACGACCTGCGGGGACGCGGGCTGCTGAGGAGCGGCCTGGGCAGGGCCTGCGACTCCCCTGGCCGGGCGAGGCGGGCAGAGGGGTGAGGGGGCAGCGGGCGTCTGGCCTCAGTCGGGGCGCCAGTCCCTTGCTCTCTCTCAGGGTCTGTGGAGGGGCAGCCAAGGCCGAGTCTCTGGGGGGCTGAGGAGCCTCCCAGGCAAGGTCCTGCGGGTCACGCAGACCACAGACCCGGAGCGTGCGCAGGAACCCGGCCTAGAGGTGGGGGCTTCCGTGCAACTGATGAGCCCCAGCACAGGGCAGGCACAGAGCGTGCGCCCACTGGTGCCCACAGCTCCCTACGGTGCGGATTCGGGGGGCCAGGTGTGCCCAGAGCGCGGGTCCTGTGGGGGGGGGCGGCAAAGGCACGCCAACCCCTGCCCTACACACCTCCTGGGGCCACGGCGTGACCCGAGCCAAGCGCAGACAACATGGAAGAGAACAGAGCCGGGACGAGCGTAAAAGGGAAGTTAAGGGCCCAGGAAACAGACGGAGGTGGAGGCGAGCCCCGGAGAGGGAAGGGCGTCAGGCGTGGAGGCAGGAGGTGCGCCGAGCTCACCGGAGCGCGTTTTCACCTGCGCCCTCCCTGGCGTACCCCGTGCCCAGCCTGCCTGCGCGGGCGCGTGCAGCTTCAGAGGGGCTCACGGGACACGCGGGTCTTGGCAGATTAACAAGAACTCACGAGGGGACAGGACCAGAAAGGCCTCCCACGGGAGCAGCATGAGTGAAGCACCCAGGAGGGACATCGGTGGGTGTGCTGGGGGTAGGCAGGGAGACGGAGCAGAGGAGGATGGAGGGACAGGGAGGAGGAGGCAGGTTCAGACTGGAAAGGTCCTTCTGCCGTGGTGGGCTTGTCTTTAAAGCTCCGGCCACAGCCCTGGGGCCTGACTGACGTGGGGAGGGGAGACGGCAGCTGATCAGTGATGAAACTGGCACAACAGTCGGCGAGCCAGGACAAGGGCGAGGAGTCATGGGGCAGGGAGGAAGAGGGCCGGGCCGCAGGGCCTGGGCAAGATCGACACCACCAGGGCTGGGGGAGCGGGTGGGCGTGGGACAGGAGGTGGAGGGGGTGTGATGACAAGTGGCATGAGTCACAGGGCACCCACCGCTGGTGCCCGCTGCACACTTCCTGTGCGCAGCCATGTGGCCAAACCCTCCCGCAGCCGCAGGAGGCAGGCGCGCCGAAAAGCTCCCCACGCCCGGGGCCCGGTCATCTCCCAGCAGCACACAGCCGAGGCCGTGACTGCAGTCCACGGTGCATCCCGCGCCCCCAAAACACTTGAGCCTTGAGGGAAGACCATGAATACGGGAGGCGAGAGGGGCTTAGGGGAGGTCTGAGCCATGGGGTGGAAATCTGGGCCTGGCCCGAAGGAGAAAGGGGGAGAACTGGCTCTGCGTCTCTGCCCACGGGCACAGCGCACGGAGCGAGGACGCAGCTGGGTGGCGACTGCGCGGCTGGGGGCGGGAGAGGCGGAGACACGGCGCGGCCACAGCACGCGCATGGGGGAGCTGAAGGCCTTCCTCTCCAGGAAGCAGCACCTGTGCCGAGTGGCTCGGCGCCCTGCCCTCCAGGCTGTGGTCCTGCTGCCTGACCAGCCAGCTGGGCACCCTGCCACTTCGCTCTCCGTCCCCCATACACTCCTGCCTCTGCTGGCTCCTCCAGCACGCCGTCCCCTTCCGTGCTGTCCCCCAGCTCCCCGTGCCAATGGATGCTCTCCATACCTCTACTTAAAAACCCACTTTTTTCTTAGACTTCTTACTGAAGTACAGCCCACTGTCAATATTTAAATGCCAGGGCCACCAAATGGTTCTTTACACCTTCATTGATTCCCCTGAGAATCAGTCATTCCCTTAGGGCTAGGCCAGGCCCTGTCACATGCTCACAGCACTCCATAGTTCTCCTTTGAGCACAGAAAATGTCAAATAAAGCATCCCCTTTACATGAATGCTAGGAGACATCTCTCCATGAGGATAGGGAATGCGCTGGCAAACTTTTTCTGAAAAGGGCCAAAGTGGCTCTGTGGGCTTATCAGGTCTTAGAACTATTCAACTCTGTCACTGCAGCTCAAAAGCAGCTGACACAGCAATGACTGTGTTTCAATAAAACTTTATTTACAAAAACAGGAGCTGGGCAGAAGAATCACAACTGCCTGACCCTGGGTCTAAATCCCCGGCCCTCCTGTCTAGTCCCTAGCATATGGTAGGCACTCAGTGAAAGAACAAAGGGAGGTGGAGAAGAAGCCACCGGTTTTAGCAATTAGATGCACATCAGCTCTGAGGGAAGGTGGCTTTGGTGGGATGGTGGGTGTGGAATTGAGACAACCATGGGTTGAGGAGAGAGCAGCAGTTGAGGAAGTACTAACTTCTCTTTCGAGAGTTCCATGATTGCCAAGGCTGGCACGGGGAACATTACTGTCTTAGTGGGGTGGGTACATAGGAGCATGTATGCTATGACAAGAAGACAGGGCTGGGACAGAAAGGGGAGCACCAGAGGTGGGGGGTGGGGGCTGGTCATGAAGGAAGAAAACAACTGCTGAGGTAGAAAAAGAAACAAGTAAAGGTAGAAGTTAGGAAGTGAGTGGAAAGTCTTGTAGCCTGTCCTATGAAACGAGAACCAAGACTCCCAGTGAAGAGATCAGGCGGAGGCGGGCAGAATCTGGCAGCCTGGGTGGGCCTCGGAGCGAGGCCCGCCATTTTTCTCTCCCCTACTCTGAGACAGCACTTCAGAGGTGCCCCTGGGTTCTGGGCTCTGACTCAGGGTGAAGTGTGTCACTCACTGAGTCAGCAGCACACTAGCTACTCCTTCCTGTCTCTTCACTTTCCCACAGAACTACTGACAGGCAGGCCCTGAGGATGAGGTCACTCTTTCAACATGTGGACATACCTAGTTCTCTCCTTAAGGATAGTGAAAGGCATTTGAATTTCAGAGAGGAACAGCAGCTTCATCTCTCGGTTTCACATGTGTATGTGCATGTAACAAAATACTTCTCTGCTAGGCAGAACAGAAATTTTTTTTAAATGGAAGAAACCATTTGATTGGAGGTTTGCAATAAAAACAGCACAGCAGCTATTTAGTTTTACAAGCGTAACATAGTATGAAGCCTATAAAACTCATTTCTCATAGGAAAGTATTCATATTACAAGATTTAATGCCCTGAAAAGTTTTCTCACTGAGTCAAAAACTTATAGTCAATTTCACTTATCCAAGGAAACAGCTGAAAAAAAAAAAATCTTACATTTCAACATTAATTAACTCATTATTACTACCAGTGCAGGAATGTGTGAAAAGGGTTCGAAATGTTGGAACGCCAAGATTTCATGAAGAACTAAAACCATCTATGCATTTTTTTCAGTCGCTGTGACTGAAAAGATGTTATTAGGATGTGTTCCGCGGTATTATCGCGAGGTGTAATTGCTGTTGTTATTTATGGATTGAAGGTTCTGTGTCTATTCTCATAGTAAATACAACTTTAATTCATATTTTCATTCTGAATTTTTGCTCCTTACTACTTAAAAGCTAACGTTCCTGAAACACACTAATCCACTACTCCTCACTATACTTTTCCAAGTCTTTCCAGAGATGACGGGAACCAGCCTCTCCAAATCCACTACAGTGCGAAATGGAGACGCCGAGGCCCGCAACACAGTTCTGACTTGGAAGGACTT
The DNA here is from genome assembly GCA_004024925.1 of Scalopus aquaticus. Taxonomy (NCBI): domain Eukaryota; kingdom Metazoa; phylum Chordata; class Mammalia; order Eulipotyphla; family Talpidae; genus Scalopus; species Scalopus aquaticus. Next base: position 117,343 of record PVIJ01002990.1, on the reverse strand, counting down.
TCAATGTACCTTGAGATGTATATTCAACAAACTTAATCTCTTACCCTATGGTTGGGTTGATGTTTGGATCAAAACTGTCTTCCACGAAACGCCACACGATACTCGATTTCCCTACACCTGTATCCTGAAAGAGAAGAAGATGGATAAGAAAAGGGTTTTCCCTGCTTACAGACACAAACTCCCTTACAGCAGAAGGTCAGGACCTTAGAACTAACTCCCCCTACATCGATACATTTTAGAAGGTACAGGCCACAAAGGAAGTTTTCCTAAAACTCTGTGGGGTTAAAGGGGAAACTTCTTTGGGAGGCATCAGGCCTTTTGGAAGACCCCAAGTCTCTGCTTGGTGTGAAAAGGGAGGAACCCACTTGCTTTTTAACAAGTACCAGCTAACTCCGGAGTCTGGCGCTGCTTTGAGAGGGATCCCTCACCCAGGCCTGCTCCACCCATCTGGGCAGACTGGCTATGGAGTCCCTTCTAGTCCCTAAAGCAGCAGCCAAGCAGGAGCGCACAGGCTCAGAAGGCCTGCTTCGAGCCGCAGAGCTGCCCTGACAAGACAGGGAGCTGTAGCTTCAAACTGACCTGTGGCGCTTCCTGACCCGAGGTGCCCCCGCAACCCCAGGAAAAGTTTGCAGAGTAACTCTACGAGGAGTGTCCGGCTCTCCCACGAGTCCAACCCCCGCAACGCTGCCTGTGCTGCCCAGAGCCCGGTTCCCTCACGCTGGAGGCCCTGGCCCACTCCTAGTGGTACTTTGGGAAGTTGGTCGGAAACTATCTAAGGGCGGCTCTCACCCAGATGCGGAGGAGAGGCTGAGGGGCGCTCCCCCTGTGGGGGCGGGAAGACTCCCCGGGTCCCAGGCAGGGAGGAGGGAGCGGGTCCCCGGGGCGCGCCGGCCCTACAGGAGGGGAGCGCGGGTGGGGGGGGGGGGCGGGCCCGAGCGGGGTCGGCGGAAGGGTGGGCGCCATCCTGCTCGGGACGTGGGGCGGAGGGGACGTGGGGCGCCCGGGTCCTCGGCCCGCCCGGCCTCCCGCGGCCCCTCCATGTCCGCCCGCCGTCACTCACCCCCAGCAGACACACTTTGAGCTCCCTCAGCGCCATGGCCCAGGAGCCGGGGGGCGCGGGCCCGCCGCCGCCCTAAGTTGAGAAGGGAGAGGCCCGGCCCAGCACGAGCATCCCCCGGCGCCGCCGCCGCCGCTCGGCCCGGCCCGGCTGCGGGGCGCACAGACACGGCGGCCGCCTGCTCGCCGGCTCTCGGCTAGGCTCGTCAGCCTCCGGCTGCGCGGGGCCCGCCTCAGCAGCCGGCACGGGGCCGCGGCCTCCCGGGCGCCGCCGCCGCCGCCATTTTGGGACGCCGGCCGGGTCACCTGACCTCCCCGCCCACCTCGGCCGCCACCTTCGCTCGGGGCGGGGCCCGGCGCCCGAGGCCCCGCCCAGACCCCGCCCCGCGCCGGCCCCGCCCCCAGGCCCGGCCCAAGATGGCGGGTGAGTGGGGCGGGCTCCCGGGGCGCCGGGCATCCCCGCCCCCCGGGCCCCGCCGCTGAGCGCGCCCGCCGCGGCGCCCTTGTGACTGTGCGTGCCTCGTGGTTTTCAGAGATCTCCCTGTGCTTTGTGGACTCGCAGGATGACTTCGACGGCTGTAAGTAAGAGTTGGGGCGCCCCCGCCCTCCCAGGGCCGCTCACTGAATGGGGGATCCACGGAACGTGTCGGGGAGCTGCAGGCTCGAGCCTCCAAGTTGGGACCAGAAGAGCTGGACCCTTAACTGCCATCATCGTTTGTGGCAGCCCCTCCTCTGGGGCGGGGCCGGCTGAAGACGTGAGCCCAGGTGGGCAGGGGGAGATTTTTGTCGTTGCTGGGAACCTTTGGACGGCCTTTGGCTTTCTTTCTCTTCCTCCTCGTCAGGTGATCTTGGGAGGAGAGGGCTGGAGGGCTCGTCCCAAGCCCCAGTGTTTGGGGTGGGAGGAGGGCGAGTCCACTTCTCCCTGGGACTTTTCAGGGTGCTGGGAATTGGGAGTTCCTGCTCTTCCTTGCCCTGCCACAGACTTGCACAGCTGCTCAGTTGTCCCAGCTCCATGTCTTATCCTGAGGATCCCATGGGTGCCTGCCCTTTACGGATGGGTCCCTTGGCCCTTTTGGCCTTCTCCATTTCTTTTGAATCACTTTAAGGGGTGATGACTGGGGAGATGGCATCCTAGGAATGAAGTGTTTCCTTTCCGTTCAGCATTTCTTGAGCACCTGTTTGTGCTGGGCTAGGCCAGGTGCAAACCCTGGACCTGCAAAGACGGGCTCGAATCAGACAGAGCTCTCCTAGAGCTCACCTTCCAGGGACACAGATGTTGTAAATAGAAAACCGGGTGACCTGGGCTTGCTTGTTGGACAGCTCACGTAACGGGCGATACGCTTCCCTTCCCCATACGCAAGTTTCCCGGTAATCAAGAGTTGGCGTTTATTGAAAACTAACCGTGGTTCAGACACAGTTTTAAATCCTTTGCAGGGAGCTCTTCTAGAGGGAGACTACTTAATGGAGGTGAATAACAAGTGAAGGGGCAGTGTAAGCTGGTGGCTAGGAGCGTGGGTTCTGGAATTCGATGTCCGGAAGGTGAAGTCCTGTGCAGTATCTTCTGGCTGTGTGAGCCTCGCCAAGATGCTGAACCCATGGGCGCCTCAGCGACCTCCTCAGTAAAGTGGGCATAATAGTGCCCCATCTCAAGAGGTGTTTTTCTCCTCCAAGAGACCTTAGTGCACGTAAAATAAAAAAGGTTTAGCGCAAATCTTCACACATAGTAAACACTTGGTAAATATTAGCTGCCACTATTGTCGCTGTTAATATGCTCATTAATATTTATATGAGTCAGCCAGGTACAGCGTAGGCTCTGGGCTCCCAGGCCTGTCTGAATCAACAGGCACGCTGGAACGGAAGGGATGTAACCTCTCTCTTGTCAAACAACAGTAAGGCGCCTCTCATTCTAGATTTCACATTTAACCTGACTGGAAAAGGTGATTGCTGACTGTTAACAGTTATCCAGCAAACCACCCCAAAACTCACTGACTGAAACCATTAGCATTTTATTCTTTCTAAGAATTCTGTGGGTGGACTAGGTGATACAGAAGCTTCTTGTCTTATCAGTTGAACTCCGGGGAAGCAGAAAGGTCCAAAATGGCTTCATTCATGTGGGTGGCATGGGTGCCAGCTTCTGGCCAGGTTCTCGTGCAAGTGCCTTTCCCACTGGGCCAGGCCGGGCTTTTCAAAGCTTGATGGACACAGACAATCGGATCTGTTTCCTGGGGGGCAAGCTGCTCTCAGTCCTTTTTGTGTAGATGTACAGTTTGGTCCTGTGTGAACAAGTATTAGGTATTTGAGCCTTGGAATAAAGAAGGCCTTAAATACTCTCTTACCGATGGCTGAGCACGTGCCCCAGTAAAGAAGTCAGCTGCATCGTTCCTCCAGACACACTCACGCTTGGGGTGGGCGACTTTGGGGTCCTCCTGGGGCTTCCTGCGTGCACGGGGTGGGGGCTGATGACTTTACACACAATCCATTCAGTGCCCTTACTAGGAGAGCCTGTCCTCCTCCTGCCAACCCCCAATAATTTATGTTCTCTGGGTCCCCACCTTTCCGCCTTTCCTTGGTGGCCTTTGGGAGACATGCGGTGATTGACAGCCAGAGCTCTGTGGTCCTGTAACCCACTTCCTGCCTTCATCGGTGTTGGCCTGAACAGATCAGTTGGTTGCTTTGTTCAGTTTCTTCATCTGGAAAATGACATCAGAATGGAAGATACCTCATAGGACTGATGTGAGGGTTAGAGAAGATAATACACAAAGGCATTTTAGCCCAGCGTTTGGTGTAGTATTATCGCCAATAATTTTAGTTTTTTAAGATTTATTTATGCATATAAGAACTGGGGTGCAGGCCAGAGGTATGGGTGTGTGTGTGTGAGAGGATTCACCAGAGGCAGAGTGGGGAGCAGAACAGGCGGATCTACTGAAGTACACTGCTGAGGGGAGCAGCGGGGAGACAGGAGAGGTCTGCTGTGCCCTGTGGGAAGCTTCCTGGCCGGGGATCGAACTCAGGCTTCCGTGGGGATAAAGCTGAGACTTAACCTCTGTGCCACCAGGGAGACCCGTAGTCAATGATTTTATTACTGTGATTTTCATCGTCGTCATTGCTAGGCGCTAATAAAAGCCCTTCTGATTCACTGTTAACAGCTGCTACTCTGTGAGGTAGGTTGAATTTTTCCTTATTTACAAATGATGAAACTGAGACTAAGGGAGGTTAAATCATGCCGCCATCTTGGCACAGCTCGTCAGTCACGGAGCTGGCGGTCTGGCTCCGCTTCTTCCGACTCTTATGCGCTCCGCCCCGCGTCAGCCTCACAGATACTCTTATTCCCATGTTGGGGGCATGGGGGCTTGGTTTGGGTGGTTCTGTGTCTCTGTTCCCCTTGGGCTGACGCGTCTCCATCGCATGACAACTTCATGTAGCCTGTAACCTGCATGCGTGGGGCAGGGGTCATCTCTGTATAACTCAACGCCCCGCATGATCTAGGTGCTCAATTAATGTGTTGCTGGTAACAATGATGGATTACGAGGCTTGTGTGATTTGCTCTGTGATTCTTGATTAAATTTGGCTAACTTCAAAACGAAGCCATAACGAATGGATGCCTTGTTTTTAAAATCACTTAGAGTCCTCAGGCCATCGCAGCACAGACGAGATTTAATTTTAGAGAATTAGCTCGCTGAAGCAATCAAAATCTTTCCTCTTGACAGCAGATCATGTGTGAGAGGCCTGGCACACGGTCCCGCGGTGGTGGCTTGCTCGTGGAAGCTCCGGGGTCGCATGCCTCTGCCAGCGGGACTTACAGGCTCTCAGAGGTCTGGGTTTGCTTCCAGCCTGTGGACTGCAGCGGTATTCCTCTTGGCAAGGCAGCTTAGCCAGTTCGAATTTAAATGCGTGTCAGTGGTGGGTTTAAAAAAAAAAGAATACGGCAGATATAAAGAGACCTAAGAGACCTATCAACAAAATACAATATGTGGTCATAGTTGAATCCTTAGCTGAACAAACCAGCTATAAAAAGACATTATTGAGACTGTCGGGGGAAAATTGAACTTGGGCTGCATATTAGATTATATTAAGAATTATTATTAATTTTGTTGGCTCGGATAGTAGTGTCATGGTTTTGTGGGAAGGAGGAGGGCCGTGTCTAAGAGCAACAAGTATTTATGGGTGAAGCGACTTGACTCTGAGGTCTACTAAATACTGTAACAAACAAAAAACACCACTAAGTTGAAAAGGAGGAGAGATGGAAAATGGTGGAATATTGACCCTTGTTGAAGCCAGTTGCTGGGGATGTGGGGTTGTATGTTCCATACGTTCAAAAATATCCGTAAGACTAAGTTTTAAAAATTGAGACAGAGGTTTCGTGTGTCATCCAGCATCTGCACCCAGGGTTGGAAAGTTAGATTTCAACTCTGAAGTTGGCTGCAAAGTTATTGTAAGGTTAATTTACTTTCGAAAACTCTGACTCATAGACTCCATTAGCGTCTGGGGAGCTGTGTATTGCTTTTCAGATGTTTAGTTTTGAAGAGGTATCCACGAAAGAAGTTAGAAGAGGGTGTTCTTCTATTGATGATCAAAGATAAGGGCCGACAGATGGTGTCTGGACCGTCGTTGAAAATAGGATTCACGAAGTCAGGCGCGTAGACAGACTCTTCACGTCGGAATGCTGGCGGCGTGGGGGGCGTTCAAGCATGAATAAAAGACACCCTCCAGAGCTAAAGCATTCATTTCACCTGCCGCTTGGGTCCAGACTTGTAAAAAGTGTTTTGCTCAAGGACTCTAACCAGCGTGCCTCCAAAGCAGAGAATCTATTAATTTGATCTGTAAACTACACCATTGAACTGTTTCTCTGAACAATAATATCAACTTGAATCAAAGGTTTTCAATGAAATGAAAACATAACAGCCGCCTGCCGAGGGAAAAAGTTTGCATGGGGCCAGGGACTTGCTGGGCACACTCATCCGGGAAGTCGAGTGGAACCCGGATGTCGAGCTCCTCTCTGAATCAGGTGCAGGCGCTTCTTCCCGTCAAGGAGTCGCTGGTAAATATCTTGGCCCGGTGGTCTCGGCTCAGCCCTGCCTCTGCCCTAACACCTGGGGTGCGGCCTGGCCAGCCGGTTCGTGGAGACACAGGGTCCTGACGCACCGGCAGGTGTCGGTCGAGCCTGTTTCTTTCCCCGGCGCCCTAGATTCTGTCCGTTGGCCGAGCCCCGCCGACCTGCTGTCGCTGCCTGCTTGGTTGGGGAGCAGCGCTGTTTGCTGGTGTCACCTCTGCTCGGTGGGCTCAGCTGACACTCGCTAGAACTTCAGGTGTTTCTCTCGGTGTGTGGGGGTAAAAACTGGTGCCTGAGGGGACCGTGGCGATGGCCTGTAGGTGCTTCGGTACTGGGAGAACTACAGGGACCTCACCTGAGGGGAGAAGCCATGAATTGTTCCAAAATTAATGATGACGTAAGAAAAAAATACATTTAAAAAAAAACCCACACCAAACCACTTGTGTCTCTTCCCTTGCAGAGGACGGGGGTGGCGGGACCTAGAGCCAGAGCGGTGGAAGCCCAGTCAGCTGCTTCCCCTCCCCAGCCCTAAAGCGTTTGCCTCTGTTGCTCCGAGTCTTCTAGCTCCCGGAGACACAGGTGAACGAACGTCAGCAAGTCCCTGAAAGTGTCCATTAAAAAGGGCCTCCCTGGTGGCACAGCGGTTGAGCGTTGCGCTGTGGAGCTGTTGGCAGTGGCGACATGAGTTCGACGCCCGGCCGGGGAGAGTCCCACATGGCGCGGCAGACCTCTCCTGCCTCGCCCGCTGCTCCCCTCGGCAGTGTGTTTCTGATCTGCCTGTTCTGCTCCCCACTCTGTCTCTGGTGACCCTCTCGCCGCCCCACGCCTCTGGCCTGTACCCCAGCTTGTATGCATAAATAAAAAATGAACCTTTAAAAAAAAAAAAAAGAGAATCCTAAGTTGCTTAAATCTCTTAAACAGAAATTGTGTAGCAAAATCTAGCTAATGAGAGAAAGTAGTGTGGGGTGGTAAGAGGATTCACAAAGAGGGTGGGGGGCAGCGGGGAGACAGGAGAGGTCTGCTGCGCCCTGCGGGAAGCTCCCTGGCCGGGCATCGAACTCGTGCTGCGGTGGCTCTAGATAGCTTCATAGTGCTGTGCTTAACCCGTTGCGCCACCAGGGAGGTCCCTGGACTTCAATTTTTAAAGTATTGTTTGAAAAATCAAGCCCCGTGACAGAGCCTGACTGTGGACTGAGGGGACGGAGGCCGTGGGAAGGGGAAGGTGGCAGAGAGCAGGAGGCCAAGGCAGGCGCTGGGGGCGCGGCCGCGTGAGGTGGGCACGGAACTCCTCGCCCCGGAGCGTGTTTCTCGGAGGGGTCCAGCGCCGAGCTGGTCAGCATTGCCCGGTCATCCAAAGGGTTTTCAACAGCAGGAAAGCAAAGACCTCCACGCGCCTGAAGTCACCCCAAGGCTGCCGGTTTTCTTTTTGCACCTGCCCCAAGTCTCTCTGCAGCAGTCACTGTGTTTTTAAGTGTTACGCTTCCGTTTACGGCGACCGCGTAGGCAGACTTTAGCTCACCCTCACCTCCAAGTCTGCCTCCAGCCCGGTGGGTCTTGGGAAATGGAGACCGTTATAGGGAAGCGCGGGCTGGGCAGCCCTAGGCCGCAGCTTCCCCCCCACCCCCTGGGCAACCGAGTCAGTGTTTCCCATTGACCGTCAGTGTGAAAGTCAGTGTCATAAATAATGACAGGTTTTGGAGCCCGTGATTAAAGCCACAAATCACAGAGGAATTTCCATGTATGCATGGTGTAGAAGGGACTCTGCTCATGAATTAAGTGGGTCTTTTCAGCCAACCCATTGCGCAGTGCAAGTAATAACCATCAGTAGCCCTCAAAGATTTGCAATATGAAACATCACGCATCAGCCGGGCCGCTCGCAGGCGAGCTAATAAATCAGCCCGGGTCTTGTTCCGGAGTGGCATTTATAGAGAGAAAGTCTGCCCGTGCAGCTTGCTGTTGAGATTTAGCTAAGTCAACAGGACCTACAGTGTGGGGAGCCAGCACCCCTCCCTCCCCCAGAAGCCCGAAGGGTCTGGCGGCCCGTGCTCGTTCCCACGGGGGACGTGTGTTTGGTCGGGCTGTTGGAAGTGGTCCCGACTCAGGCGTGCGCCCTCGGACTCCTGAGCCCATTAGCAAGAAGAATGAAACCACTTCAAATAATACACCATGGATGGTTGACTGTAGTTCCCCCCAAATCATGTAAGGCCTTACGCGGACTTACTGTTCATGGAAGAGTGGCTAATGGCAGCTCTAAAAAATGATCAATTACACCCGCTCTTGTCAATACGTTCTGCTGGTTGTTTGTAAAGTGCACGTTTCGTGACTCAGGCTCAGCTCCTGGGCACCGCCAGCCCCTCTCCTGGCCTCCTGAGACCCTGTGACTCGGTGGGCCGTGGCTGCCGTGTCCCAGGCCAGCGTCCCTCGTGCTGTGTCGGAGACAGGGTACCGGACGTGCGGATGTTCGGGCTGGCCCAAGGGGGCGTATCTCGCCTGCAGCCGTGGTGACAGGATGACACATGGAATGGAGGGTCGTAGAACCTGGCAGTGCCCGGAGAAGGGTCCCTCAATGAAAACGCCTGCTGGGCGGACGCGCTGTAACATCCTGCCCCGTCTCTACCTCTGTTCACATCTGGGCTGATAAAGGGGTCTCCTTGGGTATGTTTTATTGTGCTTATTTTTTCTCACCTTTCCACTTAAAACTAATCCTAGTGTGGCCACTCAGCCGGGCTTCGTGTGAGATTTCTGGCTTCCTCGAGGCGCTCGAAGGGAGCGGCTGCTCAGCGGCTGCTGTCCCCACGTTCTGGAATGTTCTTTTTCCCTCTCCCAGTCCTCTTTCTCTTCCCAGGTGGTGAGTTAGTTCCTACTGGGTCTCTGCCCCAGCCCAGCAGGTCCCCTGTGCGCCAGGGAGGCGTCGCCCTTCTCTTGCAGAGGAACTGCTGTCCCGGGTCAGTTGGCGCCTGTGGCCTGTGGCTCTTGCCTCCAGGGTATTGTGGGTGGCTCTGCCCGTGGGTGGCTCCGCCTGTGGCATCTTTGTCCCTCGGGAGGCGTTGGCATCCAGGGACGGTCTTTCTCCTCCCGGCCTGCCAGTAGGCTGTGAACAGCGAATCATTCGGCGGGCGGGAGCCTGCGCAAGCCGGGTCCGCTCGTGACCAGCCTTCCGGTTTTGCACGAGGTTTTTGGTCCTCTCCTCGATGTGAAGCGGCCTGTACAACTGCTTTTCTTTCTCTCCTTTTGTTCATTTCTAGACACGGCGGCCTCCCTCTGCGGCCGCGGAACCTCTGGCTTTTCCCGGGGTCCCCCTGGCTCGCCGTGCCCCACAGGCCGGTGAGCAGCAAGTTCCTGTCCGTTTCGTTTCACTTCAGCTGCCGCATCTTTCCTTCATCCCCGTTTCTGAAGGCCGCGGGGGCCGAGCCCCACGGACTGTTTTCCTCTCGGCCGAGGCTGGGGGTGCCTGCTGAATCTGGGGGGGCCGGGCTTGCTTCTCTCTGCTGCTCTCCAGATTGTCATCTGTGCTTATCAGCACTTCGGTGGTGACGTGTCTGGGTGTGGTTTTCTTTAGTAAAAGGTGAAAGATTTATATGCGCCAAAGAGAAACCAGGGCATGGAGCGGTTCTCCTCGTCTACTGTTTTCCTGGGGCCTGCCGAGGCCCTGGCTCATGGGCGCATCTTTCTCCCAGCAGGTTTGGGGGATTTGGACCATTATTTTACCTTCTCTGTTGCGACCAGTCCTCGCAGTGAATGTCTGAATTTCAGAGATTGTGTCAGATCTAGATTTTTGGCGCCATTTTCTTTGCCTGAGGGCCCTTCTATTAATGTTCATTGTGGGCATTTTTCCCGATGCATCCACAAACATTTTTTAACAGTTGCTTCAACGCCCTTGTCTGTGATTCCAGCACTGCCTGCCTCTCCCTCCCTTGAGTCAGCCTGTTCCGATTTCCTCCTTCAGCCCTTGGTCTTCCTGTCTCTTCCCTTACTGGGTGACGTGGAACGTGGCCTGGATCTTACGTGTCTGTAAATCTCCTCATTCTGTTTCCTGCCTCCGGACGGTGGTTTTCTTCTGGTCGCGTTCAGGTTGACTGAGTCCAAGCCCTTTCCTGTTGCCTCTGCCCTCCCTGTGGGGAATGGTGCCCCCGTCTTAGTCCCATCCTCTCAGCCCACGTGGAGCTGAGGGGCTTGCCACACACGCCGGAGTGTGGGCAAGTCTAATCCATGGTTACTTCCTGGGGGCCCCCTTCAGAGAACCCCCCCACTCGACTTCTAGTGGGTAGCTATATCGGGGATATTAGCTGCTTGGTGGTCCATGGAAATGACAGCAGCTGATGTTTCCAGAATGTTCCTGCGTGTTGTGTGCTGTGTGACCGTGGTGCTGTGTGACCCTCGGTCCTGTCATCTATGCTGCAACAGTTGCCACTTTAAGCAGAGACCCTTGCCGGCGCTCACACACCTCCGGCCCTGTGAGAGGGCGTTTGGGTCGGTGTCCCGACGAGGCCGCTCCTGGCCCGCCGCAGCTGTGCCTCTGGCGCCTTGAACCGAGACACCTGGGATTCAGTCTCTGGTTTTTCTCTAGATGCTTTTCTTTGTCCCTGGTTTTCGAGGCACCTGGTTTGAGGATTTGTACTTCTTTGCCTTGAATATTCGTTTTTTTCTCACTTTGAAAAATCGTCAGCCATTATCTCTTTGAATATTGCCGCGCCCGCTTTTCACTAGTCCCCCCTTCTGGAATTCCTCGGGACTTACCGCAGACCTCAGTGTCCATTCTCCATCCGCCTTCACTGCTGTGCGGTGTCTGCCAGCTCCTGGCGTCTCTCTTCCGGGTGATTTGTCAGGTCGATCTTCAGCTCACCGGCTCTGTGCTGAGCCGGGGCTACGGTGCTATTTAAGTCAGAACCACTTTTTCATTAATTATCTTTATTTTTCATTTCTACTTGGTTCTTTTTCAAGTGTGCCTTGTGCCTGTTCTTCCCCCCCCACTCTCTTTCACTATTGTAGCTATTTTGTAAACCCAACTTATTGCTTCATTGTTCGATAGTCTGTGTCAGACTCTCATCTCTAGTCTGGGGCAGAAGCTCATTTGCTGAGTCAGCTGATCTTCCTCCTGGGCCATCCCCGCGAACAGCCTGCGTCATTCGTAGCTGCCGCCTTGTCAGCTGGGACTGTTCTGGGAGGTGGCGTGTGCTGGGCTGCGCAGGTCTCTTCTTGTTCGCGTCCGCTGGGATGCCAGGAAGGGTAGAGTCCTCTCAGGGACCCTGCCCAGGCCCTGCTCGCCTCGGCGGGTCAGCCTGGGCTCTTGGAGAGCGGGTGATGCAGGCCGCCCCTCCGCCCCTCACACCCTGACCTCAGTCCACTCCCCCTGCTGTCCCGTATTCGGGGCTGGGTTTCAAATTCGCTGCCTGTATCTCTTGTCTCCACACGGGCATCAGGAATCTGGGGCCTCAGCCCTGCATTGGGGGTACGTGTTTGGCCGGCGGGACGCCGCTAGCTGCTCTCACGTTGACGTCCGTCTTTCCTGAGATCGGTGTGTCCTTCCTACCATCTTTGTTTCAGAAGGGTCTCCCTAACTTTTGTGGTCCTCAGTGGGGGAGGGCTCCTTTCTCTTCAGCCCCACGGACATCCCAGTGCCGGGCGGGGACGGAGCTGCCTGAGCCTTAGTCTCCGGCGTGCGGCTCTGGGTCAGGGGGTGGTGGTGGGAGGAGCGCGGGGCTGATGCTAGCCTAGACCTCAGGTGCGGGTGTGCTGCGGCCTGGGGGGCTGAGACATCCAGGTTCCAAGAGCAGCCGCTCCTCGCGTCTGGGTAAGTCCTTGTAGCGCTGTTCCTGCGCCATCGAGCGGGCAGGCTGCGCCGGCAGGCGCGCGTGGCCTGGCCGTTTTCAGCCCCCTTGCACACCTTTTAGCCATCCGGCTCCCGAGGCCTCGTCGATATGGAGCATTCTCGGGGTCTGAACTGGAGTTTGCAGAGATCACAAGGTCACCCCATGCGTGGAATCAGTGCTGAGGGGATTCCGTAATATCAAGGGATTTTTCCTCAGGGAAGAGCCGGCATCTCGCCCAGTAGATTTTTAGCCTTCGCAAGTCGTGGTTTGGGAAGAGTCTTCAAAAGGCTGGACAGTTGACGTCTCATCTTACTTCCTGTAAGGTCACCTTTATTGAAGTATCATTTATCTGCAATAAACTTCCCCAGATTTAACAGGCTGGTAGTGTCGTGTGACCCAGGCAGAGGAGAAGATTATTTCCCACGCAAAGTCGCGCTTGCTGGCCAGCCCGCGCTCCCACCCGCGGCCCCGGGCAGCCCCGGTCTGTAGGTCTCGTTGCGCTTTGTCTTTCCTAGGCCTTCACACGAGCACAGCGACGCAGAGCGAAGCCGCTCGGGCTCCGGCTCGCAGGCCCGCGGCCGGCTTCTTTGGCTTGGGGTGGCTCCCGAGAGGCCTGCAGCTGCGTGTGGGTGGCTCGTGCCCTCCCGTAGCCGAGAGCAGCCGTGTGCGGCGGTAGGCTTACCCCTCAGCGTGCGTGTTTTGGTTAGTGCCAGCTTGGGGCTGTTGTGAGTCAAAGGCCTGCAAATGGGCGCGGGGGAATAAGGCGCTTGCCCAGAGCGGGGCGGCTGGCCAGATGGCAAGTGCGTATTTATTTTGTCGGAAACCGCCGGCCACGTCAGCAGCCCTGTCGTACGGGCCCACCAGTTGGGAGTGAGCTCCGGCCTCGTGGCCGTGGGGCCTGTCTTGCTCGGTTGAAGGGGCCCTCATCCCAGTGGGCGCCGGCCCCTTCCCCTGCGGCTTTAGTGGATGTTGCCCTGCTCCCTGCCCATCACCAGTGATGGGCACACCCTTCCTGCGAGGGGCTCATTCACGTGCCCTGTCTGGTGTGGCGGCCGTGCCGGCCTTTTGCCCATGTTGGATGACTGAGCTGGGGCGCTTCCTGCACCCTCAGTGCGGAGCCTTTGTCAGACGTGTGTTTGGCAAATACTTTCTTTCCAGGCTGCGCCTCACTTTCCATTTTCTCAGGAACTTATTTGCGGAGCCCAAGTTCTCCATTTGGGTGGTTTAATTCATCAGTGTTTCCTCTGGGCCTCCTGCTTTTTGGGCTCTCTGAGGAATATCCGCCTAACCAAAGAGCACAGAGATTTCTCTCCTATGTTTTCTTCTAGAAGTTTTGTCATTTTGTGTTGTGAATTTATGTCTGTAATCTATTTGGAGTTAATTATTTTATATGCAGTAAGGACCAAGGTTCATTTCCCTTACGTGTTTATTCAGTTATCCTAGCTCTGTTTGCTGAATTGAATTACCTTGGTGCCTTTGTAAAAAATTAATTGGCCTTAGATTTGTGGATCTATTTATGGATTCTCTCTCATGTTCCATTAATCTCTGTGTTTGTCCTGAAGCTACTATCACAGAGTCTTGATAGTAAATCTCGAAGTCAGGAGTCTTGAGTCATCCCACTTTGCTTTCTTTTTCCAAGTAGTTTTGGCTCTTCTGAGGCCTCGGCATTTCCAGATAAATTTAGATCTAGCCCTTTGATTTCTGACTTCTATAGAAATAATTGCCGGGGTTTTGATTGGGACTACATTGACTTGAAAGGAAAATTTGGCAGAAATAGGCGCTTTAACCATATTCAATCTGCTGATCCATGAAAATGGTATAACTATTTTTTAAAAAAGAGACTAGACTTTAGCTTTGTAGAGCAGTTTTAGGGTCCAGGCAAAATTGAGTGGCAGATACAGAGATTTCCCATACACCTTGGGCCTCAACAGTGCACAATGTCCCTCACTATAATTCTGCATTTAAATTTCTTGAAAGCTTTCTCTCACTGCAGAATTTGTACATATTTTGTTAAATTTAGCCCTAAGTATTTCATATTTTTGATGCTGTGAGAAATGGCACTGTGAAAGTTTCATCACCCATTGTGTGTTGCTGTGCTACCACCGCTTTTTTGTATTTACCTGTAGCCTGTGATATTGCACCACTCAGTTCTAGTGGATTCTTGGTTAGAAATAATTTTGTTAGAATCATCTAATCATTTTTGTGAGTAAAGACAATTTTTTGCTTTCCAATCCCTGTGCCCTTTATTTTCTTGCCTCATTGCTATTTTCCTTCTGCATGTGCTGTAAACTCAATAGCACATGGGCATAGTTTCTGCTTTAGTAATCAGGTATTTTAAAGAGTGTTCATAAAAGGAGGAAAGAAAGGTGATTTCTATTCGCCCACGTATTGGCTGACCCTGGCCCTCTTCCTTTGTAGGCAGGACGACACATCTCTGTCTGTGTTTGAGGCACGCCGTTTACCGTTTCTCATAGCCTGTGTCTCCTGGCAATGAATTCTTTGGCTTTCGTTCTTGTGAAAAAGTCTGTATTTCACCTTAAACTGTCAAAGATACTTCTCCCAGTAAAGGATTCTTGGCTAATTTTTTTTTCCGTCTTCTGAAGATACCTTTATGTTTTCTTCTTCATTGAATGGTTTTTGATGGGAAGTCTGTTATTGTTCATCCTTTTTTAAATCTAATGTGTCTCTATTCCCTCTGGCTGCTTTTCAAGATTTTTCCCCCCTTTCTCTCTGATTTTCAGCAATTGAGTGTGATGTGCAGTGGTGATATTCTGCTTGGGGGGGTGTCGAGTTCATGATTCTGTAGATCTGTAATTTCATCTCGTTTAAAACGTTTCCAGCTATCATGGTTCTAAAATGTGTCTCTCCAGCCCCCCTTTTCTGGGGCGCTGTTTCGCGTATCTGTGGTGCTTGATTTTGTCTCCAAGAAACAGGAGCTTTGTTCTTTTCCTTTCTGTGCTTCATTTGGATAGTTTGGTCTTCTGGCTCTCTGATATATATATATTTTTATTCAATCTGCTCTTAATTTCTTCCAGTTTATCTTTCGACTCATTTATTGTGAGTTTATCTCTTGCATTCATATGTGAGTCCTCTTTGTATTTCTGTTTTTCTCTCTTCAGCCTCAGATTTTTCAGGAACATGTAAAACAGTCTTTTCATTGCTCTTTAAAGCAATTTCTGTTAAGTGTTTTCTAGTAATTCCATCATCGCTGACATTTTGGGCACTTTCCTTGTTTATTCATTTTTCTTGGATAGTGTCATAATATTGGTTTCTTGTCATGCTTGGTAATATTTGATTGGATGTCAGACATGGAGAATTTTGTGGTATTAATTTCTAGATTTGACTACATTGTGTATACTCAGTAATGTTGGATTTTGTGATATGTAGTTAACTTTTTGGATCAAGTGGTCTTGATTTAAAGCTGGTAGGGGCCTCCCCGGTGGCCCAAGGGTTCAGTCTCAGCACTGTCAAGCTGTCGGGCCTGAGTTCTATCCCCGGCCAGGGAGCTTCCCACAGGGCGCAGCAGACCTCTCCTGCCTCCCCGCTGCTCCCCTCAGCAGTGTACTTCAGTGGATCCGCCTGCTCTGCTCTCCTCTCTGTCTCTGGTGAATCCTCTCACCCACCCAACTCCTCTGGCCTGCACCCCAGTTCTTGTATGCATAAGTAAATAAAAATAAATCTTAAAAAAAAATAAAGCTGTTGGGGCAGGTCCAGAGAGGCGTCTTGGTGTTCTTTAGCACTCCTCCAAGACTGGACCATCTCGGAGGGGCTACACCCCACGCCGTGGTTACAGAGTCTTCCTTCCCCGGGTGGGAGAACAGCACTCACGGTAATGAGATATGGGTTTGGGTGATTTGAAGCACTAAGGGATAGCCGTGGTGCTGCTCCGGCCCTGACGGGGAGGTGGGTGGGAAGAGCGTATCCCCTCTGCGGGGGCGGGCACCCTGCTCTGAAGGTCTCCCCCCAGCTCTGTGATCTCAGGCAACTTTCTTAATCTCTCCAAACTTCAGTTCCCTTAACAGAAGCATGGAAATAATAAGGTTTTTGTCAAGATTTAATGAACTTCTGCTATAGAAAGCTTGTAGCACAGTTCTAAGCTTATAGGATGAGTAATTTTTCAATATTCTATGACTAATAGCTTTTATTTCCTTGTATGTGGTAGTGTAGGTTTATATGGTTAGTGTAACAGGATCATTAATATTTTCTAATAATAACTTATCTTTTGTCGAACTAATTGCTAAGTTCCTTAGTTCTCTGATAAACAGAGTTTTTGAAGAGTGGGTATTTCCTTTGGAGCTGCTGCTGTGTGTGTGTGTGTGTGTGTGTGTGTGTGTGTGTGTGTGTGTGTGTGTGTGTTGGGGGGCATTGTCAATTCCAGAGCTGCCTGTGATGCCCCCTTCCCCGGCCCCCGGCAAAATTTAGGAGCCGCTGCTTTAAGCCTTGCATTTTGACATCAGCTCCAGGCCGGGTCCGTGGTGCCCATAAATATCCAGGCGCGTTGGCTGCGGGCTCCTGTGGGCCTAGCTGCTGGGGAGCAGGCTGGGGCTCGGCTGGGTGCAGGTGGCTACTCGCTCCCCGGCGGGGTCCTGCGGAGAAGTGAGGGATTCTCTGCGTCACGCCCGTCCTGCCCAGGTGTGGTCCTTCTTCACGAAAGCTCTCTGGGTAACTTGTAAGCGGTGTAAATTTTTAATAAACTCTAATTACTAACCTGAAAGAATTAGTTGAGAAAATAAAGTGGTGTTTTCAAAGGAAAATAAGCGCCCAGACACCAGCTTGGCATCTCCTCTTTCAAACCCTCACGACGACTGCCGGGTGAACGCTGCCTTCCCACCCGCCAGCCTCCCCGCGCCCTCCACGCTCCTCGCCAGCACTTCGTGCAAGGGCGGCAGCGGCGTCCATGGCCCGGGGCCCGGGTCTGCGGGCGGTGGCCGGACCAAGGGCCACCTGCAGGTCTTGCCAGGCGGGAACGCATGGTCCCAGCGCCCAAGGGGTGGGGGCTTTGATAACCACCCTACAAACGGAGAAGTGGACGCGCGGACAGGATAAGTCACGTTCTTTAGTCACGCAGCAGGAAAGTAACAGTTGGGGGATTTATTCCATCTGGGCGTTAGACTCAGGGCCCGGGGAGCTCCCCTGTCCCGGCGGGCTGCGGTGCCTGCCCTCCAGCGGGGTCGGGGCGCAGTCTCGCGGAGGAGGAGCAGCTGTCTCTCGCAAACCTGGGGGGGTTGGAGGAGCTGTTGGGCGTCCGGCAGCGGGCCAGCGGGGGGTGCCGGGGGTGCGGGGTGGGGTCGGTGAAGCGGCAGGATTCAGGATGAGCTGAGGGGCACTTTCCGTCTGGGTCCTGCTGCTGGGGTCCAGCTGGTCTTCCTTTGGCCCCTCTACGCCCGTTTGCCTCCAGCCCCACGGCCTCCTCCCAGGCCAAGCTGCTCTGTGGCCGATCCAGAGGACGCGCGCCGCGGCCCCCGCGGCTGGGGGACCCCGCCCCCAGAGGGACGCCTCCGGGAGGGCCTCGGAGGCCTTTCTCTCGCATCACGGACCTGCCTCTGCGTGTCAGATGAGTGGTCTGGTGGGCAGCGCTCGGGCTTGGGCCGGGAAGGGCCGGACAGCGACGCCGGCCGCACCGTTGCCCGCGGAGGTCCCAGGCGATGCCCATTTACGATGTGGCCCCCTCCTCCCTTAGGTGGATTTGAAGACTGCGGTCTGGACGGCGACAGCATGAGGGTTATGGCCTTCTCGGACATCCCGGGCCAGGAAAACCTGCCTCCCCTCAGCCTCCTGGAGAAGTACGCTCTCAGCGACAACATCTTCAACCGGTAAGCGCCGGGCCCCCGCGCCCGGCCCCCGCGCCCGGCCCCCGCGCCCGGCCCCCGCGGGCTGCTTCAGGCTGCCCGGGCCGCCGCTCTGAGACAGCTTCGCGGGCCGGGGCTGGCGCGGGGGCCAGGCTGTCTCCCGGAGGCTGGGGCGCTGTGGGAGCCGCACCATTTTATGGGGCTGTTCCATGATTCTTGTTACCACTTTACTGACCACCTGGTGAGCCAGGAGGGAAACGGTGATGAAGTTTAATGGTGTCCAAATGATTAGGGTGGCTGCCGGGCTTTCTCTCCCTTGGCCGCTCGCGGGAAAGTAAAGCGCGTCCCTTCCCTGGCCGCGCCCGGCAGTGCGGGCAGCGCCCTCGCCCACACCCGTCCAGCCTCGACGCCTGCTTCACGGGAAAGGCGGAAGCCGACGCGCCGCGCTGGTTCTCCGACCCGTGCAGACGTGGCCGAGTCCGGAGGCCTCCTTCCCTCTGCCGCAGTGGGGAGTCTCCTCTCGCCCTAGCCCCGGCCGGCCCTCCGCCCTCAGCCCCACGTCAGCTGCGCCTTCCTGCCCGGGAGCCACCGTCTATGGACCGTCCTCCAGACTTCCCCGCTGCCCTCTGTCCGGCCTGCCCGTGGGCGGTGGTGGGTTTGAAGGCTTCCGCCAGTCTGGCCGTGCCGCCTCCGACGCGCGCTGCTGCTCTGCCGTTTGCCTTGCCTGCTCCTCCGTCACGGGCTGGACGCGTCCCCCACGCTGCTGGACCCCGTCCGTCCTTCCTTCGTGAGGCGCCTGTCTAAGCCTTCTGGGGGGCGGGGCGAGGGATTGCCTGTCCTTTTCTTCCTGACTGGGAGGCCGTGTATTCTGTTTTTCAAACCTTTGCAGGTTATGTGCGGTAAACACCTTTCACTCTGTAGCTTTTCGTTCTCTTGGTGACCAGAGGGGCCTCATTTTAATATCGCCAAATTTATCGGCAGTTTCCTTTGTCCTTAGGACATCGTGAGCTGCCTTAAAATGTCTTACTCTACTGGACCAGACCAAGGTCCTAAAGATACTTTTTATATGGTTTTAAAGATTTAATTTTTTTAAAGTCACAGTTAGGTCTGTAATCCATCTGGAATTAATTTCTGTTCATTGTGTGAAAGAGGGGCCCAGCTTCTTTACCCCGATTCTCACAAGACCACGTGGCAAAAGCAGGCCCTCCCCCCGTGCGCCCGCCTCCTGATAAGCCCGCTCTGTGAGACCAGGAGCTCCCCTTCTGTCGGCCAGAAACATGGTGCCTTGATCATTACAGTCTTGGAAGCCTTAATGTTTGATGGAGCAAGGCTCGCCTTGTTTTCCTTCTTTGACTTGTGGCTGTTGGCCCTCCACGTTTCCGTATAAGTTTCAAAATCAGTTCATCGCATTCTAAAAAGACAGAACAGAACATGATTGGAATCTTGATTGGATGTCCATTGAATCTGTAGGTCAATGGGGAGAGACTGGACCTCTGTGTAATATTTAGCTTTGCAGTAATCCATAAGCACACTGCATCTTTCCAGTTAGCTAGGTTTTCTTTAATATCCCAGTAAGAGTCGATCACCACTTTCTCTGCGGAAAACAAAGTTTTTTTGATTTTTTTGCTGATGTATTTTAAAGGCAATCCAAGACATCACTTCCTCTTAGCCAGCTGTATCATTATCACCCTCAGCAAAGTCAACAGTCTCCCAATCTATGTTCCATGCCCCTCACAGTCTCAAAAACACCTTCTCGTGGTTGATTGAATCGTAATGCAGAGTTTACGTGCTGAATTAGGCGGCTGTGTCTCTCAAGTCTTTGTTTGTTTGCAGTTTTTTCCTTTTGATCTTAAATCTCTTTTCTATCTCTAATTGATCCTCCCTCTCATCCCCTTCCTCCCCCCCCCATCATTTATTTACTGACGGGGTCAATAAATTTTTCACATTTTAGATTTGGTGGTCATTATTAAACGGGATATGGTGGAATTTAATATGTTTCTTTCTTCACTGTATTTTCCGAAATTGAGCTTGGAGGCTTGATTAGATTCTGCTTTAATTTTTTTTAACCATGCTTCTTAGTTGGTTTTCTGTGCTGCTTGGGCCAGAACGTCGGGAAGCAGCCCCCGTTCGCCCTGCGCTCAGATGTGTCCCCGAGCAGATCTGCTCAGTGGGCCCCGTGGACATCGTTGTAAGCCCTCGCCAGCTCGCCTGCTGGCGGTTTTAGTGGGCGAGCGAGCATTGCTCAGATCTGCCGCTCAATCGTGTGCTGGAGAGTGGGAATTTTCTTTCTATTGTCTGTGGAATGCGTAGTGTGGCCCCATGTCCATCTTGTTATTGATGAATGTTGCTTTCCCCCTAGATAATTCTTACCAGTGGATTACCAAGTTCGTTTGTTATTTTGGGGAATCAAGTATTAACTTTGATTCTCTCTTATTATATGTCTTCTGGTTCAGTTATTCTCTAACTGGTGGTGTTTTCATCTTTGAAACTTTTGGGGGGAATGTAACCGCCGTTCGTTTTCTTGTTTCCTTTGAGGAATGTTTAATTCTTTATCTTTTTGGCTTTTCTTTCATAATGTCTGTGTTTTCTGTTGTAAGATTGCTATTAAGAATTAGAAAGTACTGTAGGTATCTGAGTATCACAGGCGCTATATCCTCAGGTTTTGATATGTAATGTTTTCATTTGCTTGCTTTGTAAGGTATTTTTAATGTCTTGAATGGTTTCTTCTCTAAACAGTGATTTATTTAGAAGTGTGTTGTTCAATTTCCAAATATGTGAGGGTTTTCCAGTATCTTTCCATTGCTTGAGTCTTGGTTTAAGTCTTCTGTGGTCAGAGAACATAGCTTTTATTATTTTTCCTGTTATCAACTTGATGAGATTGGTTTTATGGCTCCGAATCTGCTCTAACTTGGGCACTCTTCCGTGCGTGCCTGAGAAGAATGTGCTCTCCAATGTAGCTTATAAATGTCAATTAGGACCAGTTGAAAGCCTCGCTCAGGTCCTCCATGTCCTTATTTATCTTCTGTATGCTTGTTCTGTCAATTACTGGGAGAGGAATGTGGACTCTGCAACTGTAATTCTGGATCTCTTTTCCTTTCAGTTCTGTTTTTGTGCCTCTTGAAGCTGTGTTGTTGGCTGCATGCACATTTAATATTGTTCTGTCTGGAATAAATCGATCTCTTTGTCACTGCGTAATGTCCCTCTTTATCCTTTTTTCTAAAGCGGTAGTATTCCTTTTTCTGATGTTGTATGTACACAGCTTTCTTTTGGTTAGTGTTTATATGGTGTATTTTTGCTGGTACTTTTTTTAGGCCCTCACTCTCTTATATTGAAAGTGTGTCTGTTGTAGGAGGCATGTAACTGGATCTTGCTTTTTTCCTCCAGTCTGACATTCTCTGTCTTTTCATTTGAATGCTTCACTCAGCTACATTAGCTGCTGCTACTGGTGGGGTTTGATTTAAGTACCATCTTGCTGCTTGTTTTCTGTTTGTGTCAACTCTTCTTGCTCGTTTCCTTTTTTCCCTGCCTTTTTAAGAAAAAGAAATGAGCTTTAAAGGCAATTTTGCTTTCTACCCGCTATTAGCATATGGGTTGTACACCTTTCTAGAAGCTTTATTGGTTATTCTAGGGATTATAAAATACTTTAATACAATATCTGTTCGAAGAAAATGATTCCACCCTGCAGATAGCGCAGGGCAGAGAAGCTCGCAGCCGTGCGTGTGGCTGTTCTCCCGCCACGCAGGAAAGCTGTCGCCCCCAAATTTACTTCTCTGCGTCGTGTAACCCCACGAAACCCGTCGTTGTATTTAAGTTAGTCAACTGCCTTCTCAGGTAAGTAGAAGTAAGACACGTGTTTTCCGTGCCTGCCATCCTCTTCACCATCCGCGTGCTTTTCCACTTCTCTCTGTAGAACGCCCGTTCCGTCAGGGTCCCTTTTGCTTCAGGGAACCTCCTTTACCAATTTTTGTTAGTACAAGACCTCTTGCGGCGAATTCTCACAGCTTTGCTTTGGCCAAAGAGGTCTTCTCATCACTTTCATTTTCCCTTTCGCCGATAGACTTTTGTTTTTGAGGCTTTTGGGCACACGGAGCAGCAAGTGGAGCTGCCGCGCTCCGTCCCTGCCCAGTCGCCTGGCCCTCCGGAAGGTGCTTCCCTGACCCTTCCAAGCCCTTCTGACCGTCCTGACCTGCGCGTCTGCTGCCCTCACAGCTTCTGCCTCTCGCCTGCCCCCTCATCCTCACGCTCATCTTCCTGGCTGGTTTCGCCACGTTCTTCTTATCAGTGTGAAGGGCCTGGCGCTGTTCGTCTCTTGGGTGCCAGCTCCTGGGCCCCCGAGCTCTGTCAGGGCGGGGCCTGGAGCTCTGCAGCCAGAGGAGTGGGCGGGGGCCTCGAGGCCTTGCTCCCCGGCTGCATTTCCGGGGAACAGGGGCTGCAGCATGGAACCTGCTCTTTCTTCCTGTTTTGAACAATTCACAGAGGTAATCCCTGCTCATCAGAACACTTGGCAGTTTCGGGAGTTCAGCCGTGAGTTTCCTTCCCCTCCTCTCAGTCTCGGTGGCCGCGCCTGAGCAGTGTACGTGCGCGCCCAGACCGCCCCGAATCCGCGTGTCTGTGAGCGTCACGCGGCCTCTCCTGCGCGTCTGTGCACACGTGTGAGTGGTGCTAAGAAACGGGCTCATGCTGTACATAAAGTTCTTCACCTTGTTTTTGGATGCATGGGCATCTTTCAAACTCAGCACCCACGGAGAGGTTCTTGGCACCGTGGCCCGCGCCGGCGTTCCCTAGCGCGCCGCTCTCCCCACGGCTGCGGCGGGCGTGTCGCTTCCGGAGTGGGCCCGCCAGAGACTGTGCGCTGGGGGCTCCTCGGGCCCGGCCTGCTCCCCCTCACGCCTCTCTAGGGCAGCCCCTGGTTCTCCGGGACACAGCCCAGGCGCGTCGAGGCCCCTTCCGCTCGCAGCCTCCCGCTCTCTCCGGCCCTCTCCAGGGACACGGCCAGGCTCCCAGAGTCTCTCTCCAAAGCGCGCGCTCCGCCCGGGGGCGTCTGCTGCGGCCGTGTGGCCTGTGCACAGGCGGGCGCCGCTGTCCTCCGGCCCCTCCCCGTCTCCGGGCTGCGGTGGGTTTGTCCCACCCAGGGCCTCTCTCCGCACCCTCCCTGAACGGGGCCGGTCTGGGACCACTGAGCAGATGCGGGATGCAGATCCGCCTCTGTCCTGTGGCCCTCGAGGCGGAGCGGGGTCTCAGCTGCTGGATTTCCCAGGGGAGGCCGACGCGAATGTGGCCCGGCGAGATGTAATCGGGGCTCTGCTGTGTCCCCCAACCTCCTGGCTGCCAGGTCGGGCCTTCACACCAGTGTGGGGCAAGGCTCTCGGGGACAGGCGGAGTCGGTGGATTTCCGCCGTCGTGTCCTGGGGCAGGAGACCGCCTCTGTGAACCCCACGTTTCTGACCTTCCTTTCTGCGTATTGGGGCTCTTGGTGTCAGCCACCCTCCGCCACCCCCAACGTGTGTGGCTGCTCCTGGGCCGTCGGCGCCTCAGCAGGCTGCGGGCAGTGGCAGGGCTCTTTGCCACGTGCTCCCAGCACTATCTCGGGAGGGCCAGCCACCCTGTGCACTCGCTGGGACCCCGCACCCCCAGACCCTCTGCAGGGGCCACCGCGCCCCTCGGCAGCAGCCGGTGATGATGGCTCTCAGGTGTGGTCTTCAGCCACTGAGCGTCTGTGTAGTGAGCGGGATTTGGTGACCGAGCTCCCGCAGCCAGGCCCCCCCCTCGTCGGGCTTGAGTGTTTCCGTCACCCCTTGAGGCCCCCGCTCGCCCCCTGCAGTGGGCGCCTCCCTCTTGCCACCCCAGGCAGCCTTGGTGCTGAGGTTTTGCCTCTTTTAGGATTTTATATGGTCTCTGCAGCCTTGCTTCCCTTACTTAGCAGGATGCATTTGAAATTTCTTCCTGTTGTCACCGTAGTTTGTTCCTTTTTGTCGCTGAAGAGTGTTCCACGAGTGGAATATCCCGTGTTCTCTCTGCATTCCCCACGTTGAGGATATTGGGATTTTAGCGTTTTGTGGACGTTGGGATTTTAGCGTTTTGGGCTAATGTGAACGTGTGTGTCCAGGTGTGTGTGTGGACCTACGTTTTCATGTCATTTGGGTAAATACCGAAGAGGGAATTGCTGCTCAACTTTGTAAAGAAACTGCAGAATTGTTTTCCAAATCCCTGTGCTATTTTGCGTTCCCTCCGGCGATGTGGGTTTGTTCTCCGTGTGTCAGCAGTGCTGGGTATCACAGCTTTAGTGTTTCTGATGAGTGTTGCCTCCGGTGACTTCTTCTGTGTCGGGGGAGTTGTGGATATAGCCGCATCTCTTCTGCCTCCTTCTGGTGTCCTCTAGGTCGTGGTTCTCCACCCGGAGACACCTGCCCCCAGCAGACCTCCGGGCATGTCTGGGGACATTTTTGGGTGTCACATTATGGGGCAGGGCAGCCAGAGAGTTGTTAGTGTCACCTGGAAGGTGACGGTCATTGAGATGCCCCTCTGGGTCTCTCTTGCGTGAGGGTCACTTAATTCCCGCCCACTGTAAGGGCTGTTCTCCTCAGACTCTCTTGGCCTAAAGAATCCTCCAGGGAAGGGAAGGGTTTCCATCGCCACATCCCGAGCGCAAGTTCGACCACCCAGGACAGGCCCCATTCCTGTGGAATCTTGGGCCACGTCGGACTGTCCACCCCTGGACTTTATGGAGCGGTCTCTGCCCCTCTTGACAGTGGTCGCCCGTGCCCCTGCTGCGGGTTGTGTCCCCAGCTCCTGGGCAGCGCCGGGCCAGCTGTCAGCGTCCTGCATGGGCCTCTTCTTGTCCCCACAGCCAGATCATTGCCCGGGGCCTCCTGGACATCTTCCGGGACTTCAGCCGCCGTGAAGAGGACTTCCTGACAGTCGTGCAGATCCTGCTCAGGCTGTCAGGGGACTCAGGTTGCCAAGGATCACGCACGCACGTTGCTCTGTGTGTCCACGACGCTGCCTGTGATCGTGATTTTACGCATTGCAAAAAAATGCCCATCTATTAATCACCGTATTTTTAGCTCTGTCCAGCCACGAAAGGAGAATGTCGTGAAGAAAGGGTGTCTTTATTGGCATCCAACTGGCCTTATTTTTGGAAACTCAGAGTGGCTGACGGCATGGGTCCCCTTTGCCCTGGCAGTCAGGCCTGTTGTGTTGCGAAGAGACACCGTCGTAGAAGCGGCCTCGGTTAGAGCAGGCCTGGTCGTCAGTTTCCCTCACCTGTGATCTCTGCGGGCTAATCTTGATTTTTTCCTTCTTCATCTCCTCCTCGTGGATTGCCATTCTGGAAGGAAGACGTATTGCAAGGCATATTACAGTCACGCAGAGGCTGTGGCGCTGCCACCTCGCCCCCGGGGCGGACGGGTGCAGTGCCAGCTGCTGCGCACCCCACCCCCGCCCTCCATTCACAGTGACTGGTCAGTGGCTCTGGAAAGTTTGGGAAATCTTAGGTTTGCTTTAGGGCCTGCTCATTTTAAATGAAAATGCAAAAACAAGCCTTCCATATAGCTCTTCTATTAGTTTAAAACGTTCATATGAATCTGACACAACGCTTTTAAAAAGGCCCAAGTGGATGTTTTGAGTCCTTAAATGGATCCTCTTTGTAGATGAGCCACCATTTACAGTGCTGAAGCAATTATATATTTGTGTTAAATTTAATGTGGTATATTGGAGTTAGAGCCGCTCTTTTGTTTAATGCTTTGCCTTCTTAGAAATAATTGGGCTGCGTGGATTGTGGGGGAGTGCATTTATGAAAGCATTATTTATAATGTATACGTTATGGCTAGAATGGAAATAAGCCAAACCCATAGGTCTGGCATATCTGCCATTAGTTGTAATGGCTTTTGGACGCCAGCCCGGCACGCACGCGCCTGCTCCCGCCTCGGTTTATATATGGCTTGTTATAATAGACTTGTCATCCTCTCTTCTGTCTCTGTTTTTATATTGCTGTATAGCTTATTAGCTTTTTAAGCCTGTCTGTAGCATAAATACTCTAAATGGGAAATGATTTTTAAACTGCATTTGTCTAATTTCCTTGATGAAGTATTTTAGTGAGAAAAGCTAGAAACTATCAGTGTAAACTGTATAAGATGCTTGACTTAGCCTTAATGTAATTCTTTTTTATTTTTCGCTGCTGCAGAGCCCACGGTGCGGACCGAGCCGGCGGAGCACATCCCTCCTGTCGCCATCTTTCTGCAAGAAAACAGACCCGACTTTCCGGTGCTGCTGTCCGAGCAGCTCACGCCAGTCGTTGCCCGCTGCCTCGCCGACCCGAACAATCAGGTCTGACGGCTGTGGCCTGGAGATCTCCAGGCAGACACCTCCGCTCACGTGGCAGCTGGTGTCCAACCTTTAGGGCTGGTCCTTTGAGTTCGTTCACTCAAGAACAAAAGGCCTCTTGTCCCCAGCCGCTCTTCGTCCTTGCCGTCTTGGGCTGTGTGTCTCTCTTTAAAACTTTCCATGATGGAAATTTTCAAACACACGTGGCAGGAGAGAGAATGTGGACACGCAGGCGGGGCTCCTCCCGCAGCCGCCGTGTCGTGGCGCTTGACCCTCTCTCGTTCGGCCTTCCCAGGTGAGCACGGTTCCAACGTGGGGTCACGGCGGCTGCGAACGCCTTAGTGTTGCTCTCTCAGAAACGCACACGCCTCAGGGGGCCTGGGGCCGCGCGTGCCGCAGCGGGCAGTGCTCCCTTTGCGTCCCCTCGGCGCTGACCGTTGCCTGCCTGTCCTTTTGCAGTCTGTCCTCAGCCCTCACAGGCCCCGCCGTGCGTTTGGCCGACCTGCCTTTTCACGCTCCCTCCCTTTGTCACTGTGGTCCTCGCCCCCCAGCCCCGTCCAGGACGGGGTCCTCGTCTCACACTCGCACCTGGCTGGTTGCGCCCTGTGGTGTCCTGGCGGGGGGCTGCTCTGCCCCTCCAAGCTGGTGTTGGGGCTGGAGGCTCCAGCTCACCCCGTCTGTCGTCTGCAGGGCTCACGTCTCGGGGGGGCTGTGTTTTCCTGCCGCGGCCAGTCGGCCGCCCCACAGTTCGGTCGCTGGCCCGAGTCGCGTCAGCTTCGCCCGGTCATCGCCAGGTCTCCCCTCAGCCTGTGGGCCCCCGTGGGGGTCTGCGGTCTGTCCAGCCCGGGGTATCATCACAGGCCGCGGGGTGTGGTGCCCCGACCCCCACCATGGCTGAACAGCTGGGGTTCTAGGAAAGGCTTCCCCTCAGCGCCCTGGTGCCCTGCGGCTGTTGGGGTCAGGAAGACCCAGCAAACACGCCCCCTCCTCCCATTCACCAGGCTCCTGGACAGCGAGTCGGTGACTTTTATCATCTACAAAGATAGCCAATTCGTTTTTAAAAATTTGCTCCTTTTTTTTGTTTTAAGATTTATTTATTTATACATACAAGCTGGGGTACAGGCCAGAGGTGTGGGGCGGCGAGAGGGTTCACCGGAGGCAGAGTGGGGAGCAGAACAGGCAGATCAGAAATACACTGCTGAGGGGAGCAGCGGGCGAGGCAGGAGAGGTCTGCCGCGCCATGTGGGAAGCTCCCTGGCTGGGCATCGAACTCGCGACGCCACTGCCGACAGCTCCACAGCGCAGCGCTCAACCGCTGCGGCACCAGGGAGGCCCAAAAATTTGCTCCTTTTGAGTATTGTGAACCACTGAATTTTCATGCACATGCCACGTTGTCACCCCCTGCTGTCGCCATTCCTTCTGCGGCGCACAGCCCCAGCTCTGAGCTGCCGGGCCCTTCAGGCCGGCTCCTGAGCCTTCCTGAGCTGCCCGGGGGCCTGGCCAGCTCACCTCTCGCGGGGTCAGCCACTTGCCGTCATGAGGGAACCGGGACGTGGTTCTGGTCAGCCATTGCCTCTGGTGACTGAGCAATTCATTGTCTTAAAACAGTGAAAACTCCCTGTGAGTTTATGTTGCTATTTTCAACTGAAATTTCAGATGTTGAGGCTTTTGCTTATTTGATTTTATAGATGTGGTTTTTTTTTACGCAATACAAATCTTGCTTCTTAGTAACATTGGTGTGTGTTGTGTGTCTGTCCAAATTAAAACACCAGTGTTATGACTCACAGGGCTGCTGAGTGCAGGATTCCTTGGCAGCTCCTTCCTGGGGCTCCCGCCGCCTCGCCCACCTTGTGCCTGGGCTTGAAGGCGCTCGGTTGACCCTCCTCTCTGCGCTCGGCACATGCACAGTCAGTCTCTCCTGCTTTAGATTTTTATGAATGACTCTAGCATTTGCATTTTGATGAGTTTAGACTTAGAGCTATTTAAGAAGTTTTCTCTTGCTTCCAAAGTCAAAACTGAAAAAGTGCATCTGAGAGGCCTGATTCTCAGGCCTCCGAGAACCGGTTTTGTCGGTTTGGCTTAGTCTGACCTTCAGAGGGCCACACACTCACACAGCCTCGGCGGCCCTGCTGCTCTGGGCCCTGCTTGTCCCGCTGCCTGGGGCGCCCGGGGCACCCACAGATGTCCAGGGGTGTGCTCGCCTTCCCGCGGTGCGCACTCCCGGAGGCTGCGCTCTGGGGAGAGGGGCGTCCCTCGGGCGGACACTCGGGCTCTTGCTGGTCGCCACTTCAGCATTGCTGCGGCAGGTCACCTCGCCCCCGTCTGTCCAGAGACAGATTTCCACAGAACGGAATGTGTCTGTCCTTTTCCACGCTGTACCATGTTTCTTTATTGTTATTTTCAAGAAATTCTAAACTGTTGGCTTTTCTTCCCCCATAATCCAAGCGTCTTTAAAAGAGCAGATGCTCATTTTTGACGGTTCGTGGGACGGGATCCAATTAAGGAGAAAGCCGCCCGTCTGCACGCTCCTGGCGTCGTCCTCTGATTATTTTACATCTTGCTTTTGAGGTGCTCGCACCCCCCGTGTCGGTCTAATCATGGCGAGCGCAATTTCTCCGTTCGTTCATTTATTCAGACAGCGCCTGAGTGCCCATCGTGGCGGGCTGAGCACGGTGCTTGTGCTGGGGATAAAGAGACGAGTGGGATGGATTTTCTGCCCCAGAAGGCTCATCTGCGTGCTGCAGACACTTCACCCGCACGGTCTCCATGGCTTCCATTGTGTGGGTGCTCGGCCGCCCCCCGCACCCCTGCGCGGAGCAGAAAGGACGCGGCTGCTTTTTCTCTCCCCTTCGGACACGGTCTTGCCAACGAGACGCCCTGAGCAGGGGCCTGCCCTCCCTGAGCTTTGCCACGGTCGCTGCCGTCCGCCCGGCGGGCAGAGGCGGGCGCTCTGGTTTTGATGGCAGGCTCCTGCCTGGCGCCCGGGGCACGGCCCGCCCTCCTCAGCCCAGCGGCTTCTGCGTGTCAGCCACCCCTGGACCCTGCGCCTGCCCGGTGTCCCCAGAACCGCCCCACCTCCCCGTCCCATAGACGGCCTCCCCGATCTCACCCCTCTTGCCTCCCGAGCCTGCCCAGGGCCACAGGCGCCCTCTGCCCGTCTCTGTGCCGCCCTCCCTGGGCCTCCCCTCTGCTCCCTCGCCCCTCCCTTGTTCAGGCCCACCCCTGCCTCAGCCTCCACCTGCCGTCCCTTTACAGTGCTCTGGCCTGCAGGCTCGCGCCCGGCCACCTGCTGGCCGCCGCCATCCCGGCCGGCGGGGAACCCGCCAGGCATTGATTGGTGCCATTGCAAATTTATGGATTCCAATCACAGCGCGACTTGCGGTGCTGCTTGGCAATCCTTTTCCTTGTCCCTCATCAGCTGCTTTTCACATTATCCTTGGCAGCTCTTTTAGACCTTCGCCACTTTCATCAAGCCTCTTCACCTCGCTCTGCCTCGCACCACGCAGGTGACCTTGCCTTTTCCTTCCCAGAGAAAATAGAGGCCTTCAATCTTCATCCCCTATCTCAGTGATGGGACCGTCGCCTCCCTCTCCCCGTCCCCAGTGCGGCCACCTGGGAGCCCCGGAAACCGTCCTCCCGCCCCCGCCACAGGAGGCTCGGGGCGGGTCCCCTTTGTTTCCCAGACACGCACTTCTCGAGTCCACCCCTTCTCCTTTGCGTTCCTCTTTGAACACGGAACCGGGGTGAAGTCACGTCTGGCTGGGCGTTCTTCCGGCCAGGCACAGCCTCTGTCCCTCGGGGCCGCTGTCCCCTTCTGGGGCTCCACGCTCCGTGTTCTTGGGGCACAGAAGGCCCTGGCCCTGCGGCTTTATCGTCCTGGCAGGGTCGCGCCTGTGGGGCTCTGCTCTGGGTCCCTGCGCTGCCCCCAGAACTCTCTGGGCCTCTGGTGTGGCCGGCCGACGGCCTGCGCTTTCCAGTCCCCTGCGTACCCACCCAGCACCCAGTCACCCACTCCTCCACGAGTCCTAACGGCGTCGGGCGTGGTGCCTAAGCTGCCAGGTCCTGAGGGTGACCCGGGGGACAAAGGACAATCAGACGTCCCCACCCTCCACCACCCCTCCCTGTGGCGTGCGGTCACGTGCCAAGGTCCGAGTGCACACGTGCATCGCACACCTGGGTGTGGGCCATGAAGTGGTGCGTGGGGCCCAGCCAGGGACAGATGGACACCTGGCCTGACCGGGGCTTGGGGAGGAGAGAGGAGCTGTGGGAGGTGAGCGGACAGAGGCTCCCTCCTTCCTCCGGGGCGCGTCCGCTGCCCGGTGGGGACGTGGGCAGGCCCCGCCAGTGGACCTCGGGGGTTTGCGCTTGACCCCTGGGGCCCTTCTTCTGTGTTCACCTGCTGCCTTTGTTCCTTTTTCGGTTAGGAAATCGAGTCAGGAAGTGTTCTTGCTTCTTCTGGAACGAGATCTAATTTTCCAGCACGATATTGACAATAAAATATGTCCGATCCTGCTGGCGCTCTCTGCCCCCGACAGTGATGGCGAATACAAAGCAGAAGCCGTGAACGTAAGTCTGTCGAGGGGGTGACACCCACACCTGGGGGGGCCGGTCCCTCGCGGGCGCGGACGGGGCCCGAAGTCCCACGTGTGCTCAGCCTGGGCCAGCACTGTTCCCATAAACAGCGAGGCCGGCGGTCTGGCCCCGGGAAGTCCGTGGCTGCGCCGAGTGCATTTTACAGGGGTTGTCCTGAGAGCGCAGCGGCTGGGAGAGGCGAGGCCTGAGAGTCAGACTGGGCAGAGCGGAGGCGGCCGAGACGCCCTCTGGGTGCCCTCTGCCTTCGGGCCAGTTCGGGAACCCGCTGGGGTCACAGACCCTGTTTCCGAAGTAATGAGCCCAATCTGAAACTAGAGATAATTTTAGGGGGTAATTGGAAAATCAGAATTTAGATGTGTGTTTAGTGATT
Source organism: Scalopus aquaticus (assembly GCA_004024925.1). Classification (NCBI taxonomy): domain Eukaryota; kingdom Metazoa; phylum Chordata; class Mammalia; order Eulipotyphla; family Talpidae; genus Scalopus; species Scalopus aquaticus. Next base: position 86,353 of record PVIJ01002990.1, on the reverse strand, counting down.
AGGACAAGGCTTAAGTAGACGAGTAAGCAAATGAGTGTCACTTAAATAATAATAGCTCTTAAGTATACGGAGGTGGCCAAAATGTACGTAGCGGTCTGGGAAATGCTGTGTCCATGTGTCTGTGCTGGCCTCGGCACAAGGCCCCATTTGAGGACCAGCAGTCACGCTAAGTCTCTTTTGTTTTGGTGGCCAATACCGCGGGTCCTCGGGTTTGTGAGCTGCTGTGCCGCCCTGCGAGTGGATTGTACAACCAGGGACTTGCTCCTTGTTCTGGAACCCTGGTTCCTAGGCTGTGTGGGCCCCCCAGAGCCTCCTGCTGCTCCCTCGGCACCCCCTCCCTGCTCGCCCCCCCCAGGCCCCCCGCAGCCGCGCCCTTCGCTGTGTGTTGGGCTTGTGGTTGCCCTGAGCCACAAGCCTCATTGTGAGCACAAGAAGAAATGGAAGATAGTTGTGTCTTGGCTGGGGAAGAATGGCATTCGAGAAAGGAATTCTTTACTTTTTTGAAGTGTGTAGACATCAGACAGCACGGAGCTAAAACTGTGTTACAGCACCAGAGCATTCGGTAATTAGTTTTCATCGATGTAAAAGTTTTCCTCCGCTATGAGTTAAAGGTCTAGCTTCTTTAGCTAATTTAATTTTCGCATATGCCATATGTTTGTAAGATGAATCAGGCTAAAGAATAATTGATCATTAAAATTCAAATTCTCCAGGATTCTTTTATAAATCTCAGGTTTCCTATAAGAAATTAAATCTGTTTTGCAGAGTCAACCTGGGTAATCTCCGTGAGTCGGGTCTCTGGCATTTGAACAGCCAACTTGGCCAACTAGCTCTCTTTGTTTGAAAGTTGGTTAGGCCAGTTTCCAGGGTTACAACTGACAACCAAATGTCTTCTCCCAACAGACTGATAATGCTGTGAAAAATAATGCTAAAGACATTTTTGCATGACTTTTATTTTGTTTGGTTTCCAACCATTCCGTTCTTGTCAGCAATATTCTTCTTGTTTTTTTTTTTCTTCAGTTGTTGTTGTTAAAAATATTTGGAAAATATAACCAGCCTTCAGAAAGCTGTCTCCACAAATCACTTGCAGAACAAATTAGTTCACATAAATTACATTTTTCATTCAAAGTGAGTTGCTCATCTCCTTGCTCGAGCTTTCAAAGGCGGCAGCAAAGGACCGCAGTGGCCTCTACCGCCCCCCTGCCAAGGCGCGACCACACTGACAGGGTGTGGGGGGGCTGCACCTCTTTTTCCAGAAGGTGTTGCTGGGAGCCAGACGTGGGGTGTCTCGTCGGGCCCACGTGTGCCGTAGCCCGTCCGGCGTTGCGGGCTCCCTCCTTGGAGGCGGCGACCGGCCTCTGGGCCCTCCGAGGCCCCCGGGGTAGTTTCTTCTTAGCTGGGAAATGGCCATATGGGTGGGCTGTGGATTTCACTCAAGGAAAAGGCCACGTGTAGCTCAGAGGGCTCCACGGGCAGGGCAGGGTTCTTAGCTGGGGTGTGAGTGATACCCCAGTGTGTCCTCGGAGGCGGTAATGGAGGCCAGACGCAAACTGTGATTTGCCCGGCGCTTGGCCCCCAGCCGCGCGCGCCCCCCGCCACTCTGTCTGCACCTGCACACAGCTCTCGGAAAGCCTTCCTGAGGGTTGTTCCCACTGAGGAGACGCCTCCGCACACAGGAGGTGTGACTGTTCCCCGGCTTCCGGTTCTGTCTGGAAGGTACCATCGGTTCACTCGGGTGCCGGGCCGCGGCACACACACAGCCGGAAAGTCGGAGAGCAGCATCCAGGCCTGGCCTGGCACCGTAAACCTGAGCTTCCAGGGCAGGCCCCACGCGGCTGTCCCCCTGCGTGTCCCGCTTCCTCACACACCCGCGCACACGCGTTTTGTTCGGGGAAGCCTTTCTCCACACACCAGGCAGTGCCGGCGGCCTCTCCTGCGGCCGGGGCCTGTTCCTGTCTGTCTTCGGCCACTTAGCAGTTAGTTGGTAACTTTGTTCACCCTCCCAGGCGATGGGTGGGGTGCATCTGAGCCCCGGGGCTGCGGGCCAGTGCCCTGGGCCAGCACAGTGCCAGCCCAGAGTCAGCACCAGATAAATGTTAGCTGTTGAATGAGTGAATCGTAGAAACTGGAAGAGCTGCGCCCTGTGATTATATCTGGACAGCGTAAACAGGCCACTGGAGACCAATTATAATTCCTCTTGCTCGCAGAAAGGCCATTAGCATTCTGAGATTATAACTAATTGTCAGAAGCCTGTTTTTCTCTCCAAACACGTTTGCACATTAAGGCTTCCTCATTTTTGGTCGTCATTCCTTTTTTTAAGCTCATTTTTATTTGTGCATTTATTTAAGGAGAAGCCGTGGCTAAAGAGAGTAGGCGACTCTCAGGGGCTGCGCGAGGCCGTCCCTCCCCGGAGGTGTCGCCAGCCCACGGAGTGCGGCCTGGGCCTCAGGCCGGCTCCTAATGAGCGCAGGTGCGTGTGGTGCGGGCAGTCGTGAGGCCGCGAGGCTCTGGCAGCTGGAGAGGATGCATGGAGATGCCGGGAACCCCTGAGTCGCCCGTTACCCTGGATACAGAAGCCTCACATCCTCATTTATTGTGACTGTCTCTCCGGGCGACTCTGCTAAGCGTCACATCAGAAATGTGTGTCCTCCCCTCCGCTTGGAAAGCGCGGCCCTTCATTTGTGTCGCGGGGCGAGTCCCCCTGTCTCCTAGTGGGCATCTTTCCCCTTATCTGCTGCGTGCAGAGCCCAAATGGCACAGGCGCCCCGAGGCAGGACCTTCCTCGGCCGCGAAAAGGCAGTGTCGTGGGAGGGGTAGAAACACCTTTTTGGGTAATTTTTCATTTTGTTTTCAAACTTGCAGGAAAGTTGCAGGCAGAGAGCTAGGCACTCCAGTGCACCCAGCTTCCTCGGCAGCTCGTGTCACGTGGCGCCTTCTTGTCTCTGCACATGCGTGTGTGCACACACATACACACACGCACGTGCATTTTTCCCAGGCCGGTCGGAGACAATGTGTCCGTCACTCCTGAATACTTCAGTGTGTAGTTCTAGAAAAAAGGAAACTGTTAAACCACCGCAGCCGACGGGAGCAGCCGCCCAAGCTCCCGAGCTGACCCGCAGCTCCTGCGCAGATGCTGCCCCCTGGCCAGGGCTGTCCGGGGCCGCCTGCTGCAGGGCGCTGGACCGGGCCTCTCTGGGGCTCTGGTGACGCTAGCGTGTTGCGGCCAGTTTGCGCTGAGCGCCCCCAGGGCCTGCGGGGGTCGGCGCCTCTGTGTCTGTCCCAGACTCGCGTGAGCGGCGCGGGGTCCTGGCGTGGGTCGCGGAGTCGCCGCTTCCGTCTGTCCTGCTCCGGCTGATCTGGCTCTGCGGCTGTCACGCTGCCCCCAGGCACCCCGCCCCGCCCGCCCCCCGAAGTCTGAAGGGGCCCCTGGCATGATGTGGGAACACTTCCCAGGTGCTTCCCCCCGCCGCCTCCGCCGCGCGCGGGCCCAGCCAGCCCTGTGCTCTGAAGAGGGCCCTTCTCCATCACTGCTAAGGTTTTGTTGAAGATTTTCACATCTACATTCAAGAGGACTATTGTAGGCAATTTTCTCTTTCTATTATGTGTTTGTCAGGTTTTAGAGTCAGGGTTATTCTGCTCTCAAAAATGAGTTGGGTGGTATTCCCTGCTCTTCTATTTTCTGAAAGATTTTGTTTAAGATTGGTGTTATTTTTTCCCTTAAATGTTTGTTGGCATTCACCAGAAAAGCCTCTTGTCTTAGAGTTTTCTTTATGAGATGGTTTTTGATAGTAGATTCAATTCAGATACGGGCTGGTTCAAATTTGTCCTTTCATCTGTGTCGCTGGGTAAGTTATGTGTTTTAGGGAATTTATTAATTTCATTTACATTAATTTCTCATAATAAAGCTGTTTACAGTATTCCCTTATCCCTTTAATGCCCCTAAGAATTGGTAATTGGTGTGTTCTCTTTTTTTCCCTTCCCCTTTGTTCATCAGTCTTGCTAAGGATTTACCGGTTTTATTAATATTTTGAAAGAACCAATTTTTGGCTTTGTTGATTCTTTATTGCTTATTTTCTTTTTCATTGATTTCTACTGTTTATTATTTCCTTCTGTTGCATTCAGTTGGCTTGTATTTTTCTAGCTTCTTCAAGAGGAAGTTTAATATCTGTAAGCCTACCTCCTTTTCCCTCTTAAGCGTTTGAGGCTCACATTTAGCGTGTGTGTCTTTGTGATGTGTCGACACTTTCATTAAGAGATGACTTTCTTTATCTCTGGCAGAAATCGGAGTCCCTGGCCGCCTGTGCTATTGCGGTGGCTGTCCCCGCTCTCGCGCCTGCTGACGTCCTTCACTCTCAGCCTTCTGTGTCTTCACACTTGGGGTGCGCTTGCCTGTGCTGTCGTGGTGTTGCTTCTTCCTTCTGTATCCAGTGTAACAGTTTCTGCCTTTTAATTGGATTGTTTAGTCCGTTTATATTTAATGCAATTATTGACATATTGGGATTTAATGTTGCCATTTTATTGTCTGTTTCCCCTTGGTCTCATCTATTTAGGTGCCTCTTTGAATTCTGCCCTGCCTTCTTTTGGGCTGAGTATTTTTCAGTAGTGCGTTTTGAGGAGTTTAAAAAAATACAGCACTTGGCAACAGTGTAATTCCATTCACTGCCACTCATGGGAACGTGACAATAACAGCCTCATAACTTTGAGTTAAACAATATCTTTCGAAGAAGTTGAGAGGAAAAATGCAGCTTTCTACGCCCATTTCTGCCTTTTGCGGTCTAGCCCTCCTCTCCTGCCTGCCTTCCTGCCCTCGGCCTGAAGAACTTCCTCCCAGCTTTGGTCCTTGGTCGGCTGATGCCAAACTCTGTCCTGTCTGTCTGTCTGAAAGTGCCTGTATTTTTGCCATCCTTCTTGAGTGACAGTTTAGTGGGGTCGGAACCGGGCACTGATAGATTTGCTAGTTCTTGTGGCACCTGAACGTCCTGGGGGCTTCGGGCTCCATGAGAGCCCCATGAGAAGTCAGCGGGCCCCCCCCCCCCCCAGAGTCCAGTCCTCACCTCCTCCCGCTGCCCTCCAGGCAGGTCTCAGCCTTGGGGGGAGGGCGTACTGCTGAGCCCCTGGCAGGCTTCTGGCTGCTGTGCCTCTGGCCATAGGCGCCCAGGCCATGGCGGGACCGGATCCTGCCGGTCCTTGAGGTGGTTCGTTTTTTTAAAATCCTTTTTCTCTCCGAGGTTCAGATTTGATCATTCTTACTGCTCTGTAAGTTCCGTGACTCTTTTGGTCGTCTCTTACCTGCTGTTGGGCCTAACCTAACTAGTAATTTTTCCCCCCAGTAATTATGCTTTGCAGCTCTAGAATTTGCAGTTGACCTTTTTAAAAGGCTTCTAGATCGCCGTGGCACAGAGCTCCCCGTGGGTCCTGTTCTAGGCGCACGCTTCCCGCGGCCTGTTTGTGATCGCTCCTTTCAAGGCCTCTCTGTAGCCGCAGCGTTTGGATCACCTCAGTGTTTATTCCGTTGCCTGGTTCCCTCCACCCCTCCCCTTTATTAGGGGTCCTTTTTCCTGTTATCAAATCCATAGTTACTTTGATTGAACACCAACCATTACCATTTACACGTGGCAGAGACACTGGATCCTGTTCTGTCTCTCGAAGTGACTTAGCAGTTGTCCTGCCTGATCCCCGACTCCCAGCTTCTCCTTCCCAGCCCTTATACCCCTGCTCGTTCGCCTGTTTCTGCCTGTGCTTTCTTGCTGGAGCGCGGAGGGCCTCCCCGCCAGCCCAGGGGTAGTTCAGCAGTCAGCCACAGGCCTAAACCACTTTCACACTCAGGCGTTGGACCTTTCTTGCAAAGCTCTTCCATTGCAGCCTGTCTTTTAAGGAGCACCCCCCTGGTTCCTGCCTTTTGATTGCTCTCCAGTCCTCTCAACTGGTTTTTTTATGTTTTTCTCCAGATTCTGTAACTGTTATCTCCAAGAAGGTAAGTTGCACCAAGCTACCGAGCTGTTGCCCAAAATCTTGGTTATTTTCTATAATTCGCCCCCCCCCTTTTTTTTTGGTGAGTTCTATTTGTTTACTCATTATGACCCATTTTCCCTTTAGTTCTTGACAATATTTATAATAACTGCTTTAAGGTCCTCTTAAAGTCTGCTAATTTCAACATTTAGCTCTTCTGTGGCGTTTCTATTTCTTGGTGTTTTTGAGTTTGGGTCACATTTTCCAACTCCTCCCTATATCTGTGCTTTTCTTTTTGTCTTGTGCATCTCCCCGATGAAACACTGGAAAACCTGGACTGTTCTGTTCCTCTACGGTCGGCCCTCCTGGCAGGTGTTCTGCTTCTGTCCCTCAGTCTTCTCTCTGAGGATCTCGCCATCTCCCAGTGCACGCACTGTTCAGAGATCAGCCCCGGAGTGGAGTGGGGGTAATCAGAGATGGGGGGGGCTGTCCCTTCCTGGGCTCCCTCCTCCCTTCCTAGGGTTTCTCCCCCTTCCTCACTGGCTGCTCTGGACCTCAGCCTCAGGCCTCTGGCTTCTCAAACTTGTGCTTGAGGTCCGGCCTAGCCTCGCAGGGTGGCGGACGCTTACCCTCCGTGGTTCCCTCCTCTCGAGGGTCTGCTCCGTTTCCGCCGGCGTCTGCTCACTCCCAGTGCCCGCAGCCATTTCGTGCATTCTGTCCATCTGTCCCTGTGTGTCTCGCTGCATCGCTCCGTGGTTTCAGCCACATGCCTGCCCTACTCGAGTGTTCGTTTCTTCACCTAAACAAGGAGGCTGTGTCACGCCCACGTCATAGGGTTTGGGGAGCGTGCAGTGGCGTTCGCGCATGTGGACTATTCACTCACCGGGTGCGCAGCACCTGGCGGGCGGAGACGCCTGAGCTTCAGGGGGTGCTGTCGGAGCAGAGCTTGAGAAACGCCCGCCTTCTGCTGATCGCATAACCTGCCAGACTCAAAAGAAGACCTTCTCTTTTTTTTTATTTCTTGGGAATTTTGAGTGTTGGGTTTTGCAATCTAGCTGGGGGTGCGTGAGACTCACGCTTCGGTCTTGCGAATGACCCTGAGTTTCGTGCTCCCGCAGAGCATCTGCAGACGGCGTCTGTGCTGCGCGGGGGCGGGGGCGCACCTGCTGCTCCCGCGGTTCTGTGAGCTGTGTGTTGACGGGAAGCTCTTCCAAGTTCCGAAGGTGGGATCGCAGAGTTTCAAAACTTGAAAAACGCAAGACGTTAAATTCACACTTGATTCTGGGCCTCCCTGGTGGCACAGCGGTTAAGCCCTGCGCTGTGGAGCTGTCGGCAGCGGAGACGCGAGTTCGACGCCCGGCCGGGGAGAATCCCACATGGTGGGGCAGACCTCTCCTGCCTCGCCCGCTGCTCCCCTCAGCAGTGTACTTCTGATCTGCCTGTTCTGCTCCCCGCTCTGTCTCTGGTGAACCCTCTCGCTGCCCCGCGCCTCTGGCCTGTACCCCAGCTTGTATGTATAAATTAAAAAAAAAAATCTTAAAAAAAAATTCACACTTGATTCTGCTACGGTTTCTGGACTTCCCCAGTAGACATAGTCTGGGAGAAAAATGTGGCCACTTGAACTGTGCGAGGTAAATGTCTGCACGGTTTTTGCGGCAATTAGGAGTTGAGTAGAGACCAGAGCTGAGGTCTGTCAGAAATACAGAGTCCCACCCCCCAGAGGACCTGCCCCCCATGATTCAGATGGCTGGTCAAAGGGGACCCACCCAGGCCAGAAATCTAGGAAAGGAAAGGATGTGGCAAGGGCAAGAGCTGATGCCGTCGTTGCCTCCATACCGATCCACAGCGTGTCAGAGATGCGACTTCCTGAACCGTTTACTGGAAAACGCAAAGCCCCCCTGTAGGTCCCGCCACAGACCACAAAGCAAACTCCGAAAGGAGTAGAGAGGGCTCAGGGTTCAGGGCGCTCGTCGGTTGCACCCCCCTTTGCAACTGGCGTTTCTGTGGACAAGAATTACTCATGTTGCTGTCAGCCTCTAGCAAGTGACTTGCTGGCACTGAAAGTCCCTGTTCAGAGACCACGACACCAGCCCGGGGAGCTGGTGGGGCTTTTACTGCATTTCCGAGTCACCCCCAGTTTCCTTCTCTAGTTCACTTGGCAGATGCCCTCTGCCTTTCGTGGGGTTCCCCGTTACCTCGCTAAATTTAACGAAGCCATTTCCTAGAAGTCAAGGTAGAGGAAATGTCTCCTTGTTCTGTCTTCATTTCTCTTTGTTGCAGATAGCGTCTTTTAGACCAGCCGATGTTCCTCTTTCCTTGATCGTCGTGGCTGTGCCTTAGTGTCGCTGGAGCAGCCTCTGCCCTTCCTCGGGCACCCGCGTTTGAGTAGCACGATTTTGTTTGCTTTGGCGGCTCCCCAAGTGTTTGAGCTCTGTTCCGACAGCGTCTGGGGGATGCGCAAGGCTGTGCCGAGTGCTTCATGGCCGTGCCCTACAGCACGTCCCCGAAGCGCGCAGAAGGCAGCTGTGCCCGCTCTTCATCAGACTCATCAGCGACCCCTGCCGAGGGGTAAGCGCGGCCCGGAGGCCCCCTGCTGGAGGCCGGGGCTGGCCTGGCATCTGCCCTTCCTGCACTGACGGGGCCTCGGGAGGGCTGGGGCGCCGGGGGCTCAGCAGCCCTGGTGCGTGTTAGGAAAGCGGCCGGGCTGCAGCCCTTGTGGTGACTGAGCACCGTAAAACTGAGACCCCACAAGGGAAAAACTGACGGAATGGCTGCCTTTTCTGGCCCTAACGTGCCCGGACCGCTGAGGAGGTCTGCTCAGATGCTCTGAGGCCGGGATCTTCAGTGCGTAATTCGTTGGTGTTCCAGGGGAGCGAAAACAGCATGACGGGGCCAGAGCGCCCCCCTTTTCCTGTGGCGACCCATTTCTCTGGCAGTGGAGGGAGCCGTGTGGGTGCCGGTGCGGGCTGGCGCGGAACCTGAGCTGCGCCTTCAGCCTGGGGTCCCGCCTGGCCCAGCCGCGCTCACCCGCTCTCCTGTCTGGTTCCAGGTACGCCAGGCTGCCTTCCAGCCCCTGGGCCCTTCATGTCCACCTTCGCACACCCCTCCAGGGCTGGCCTTCACCTTCCAGAAGATGGCACCCTGACATTCGGCCGCCCGCGCGGGGCTTGGATTCCGACTTCTCCTGCCGTCGCCCAGCGCAGGCCGGAGTGGTGACTCTGTCCCAGCCTGGTAAGCTCTGACCAGGATGATTACTGGGATCCCCCGTCACTTCGAGCATCCACTGAACATTCTAGCAATTATCAGGTCTGGACTTTTAGTAACAGTGACCTTCTGGGCAAGATGGAATATTAGAGCTTTAATTATGTAAAGAAGCAAAAAGTAATTGCAATAATGATTTTGAAACATGACTACTGGGTTATAAATAATGAAGCTACTGTGTCTCCTAAATTCAGATAAAATATTCATTGAGAGTAGTGATTAAATAACCTATAAAGAAATTTTTCTCTTACTTTTTGATTAATGAAGTTCTTTGGATCATTTACTTAGGGAAAAATGTGAAGTCTCCCAGATACATAGACTACGCCAAACACACAGAGACCGTAGCCCTGACCCACCTTCAATAGACCTGCAGTTTTTCTAGTACGTTCTAGTGATCGATCTTGGGCATTTTTCACATCTTTTCTCTGAGGATGATGGGTCTGTACTCGCCTGGCCGCCTGGGGCCATTTCTAAGTGTTTCTCTATTGTTAGTGTTGCTCGGGGCCCTGGCGGGAGTCATTTACATGTCAGCTAACACAAATCCTTTTAAAGATTGGTGCCTCCTGCCCTCCGTCCTTTTCCATCCAAATCCATTGAGTTTCTGCGGGACTTCGGGCCAGTGGGCACCCACCCACCTCATCAAGACTTTCCAAGGGGTTAAGGACTGGCTGGCACTTGCAGCCTCGGTACCTTTTATTTTCTAATGCCTGCCCCCTGGTGGAGGTGCTAACGAGCAGTAAGTGCAGGAAGTCTTTGTCCTGAATCTGTCTCAGCAGCAGCCGGGGCTAATTCACCACTTGAGTAGAATGGAGCGATTGGCTGAACGTTTCCTGTGCTATTTTCAGCGCACATAATACTCCCAGGAGGGCAGAGGGGACTTGATTGGGCCTCTTATCCTCCTGTGAGGTCATTACCTTCTGGCCCTGGGAGACCAGGGGGCTGGAGGTCGGGCCAGGCGGCACAGAGGACCAGGCTTGTCCATGGGACCTCTTGTTTCCCGTCCGGCTCCCAGTCTCGCCCATGGTGCTAAAAGTTTACTTGCCTTGATTTAACCTAGTTCTCCAAAGCCGGTGCACACGGAGCCAGCCCCAGCCCCAGCCCCAGCCCCGGAGGGCGCCTCTGCCGGAACCAGCTCCGTCCTGCCCGCCGGCGGCTACTCCGACGGCCTCCCAGAAGGCCCAGTGGCCGACTCTGTCCTGGCTGGAGCTGGGTGACCAGGCTCTCCCGTGAGGCCAGTGCCGTCTCGCAGCGCCCTGACATCCATCTCAGAAACCTCCCTGTCAAAAGCCGCCCTGGGCCCAGTTCCTGCCCCTGCCCAAGGGGGCCTGAGGGCGTATTCAGTAATTTTCTTTATTGGAGAACTCCTCTCCCTGATAGAAGCCAGGACTCAGAGCTGCTGCTGAGCAAGGCCAGGCCGCAGGAGAGCGCAGGGCCCCCCGAAACTGGGCACGGCCCCTGTGTGGCTGGGATTGGGATCCAGATTCCTGGAGAGTGTGCAGGAGCATACGGCCCACAACCCGATGTGCGAGGTGAAGCCCAGCGGGCAGGCCTGCGCGGTTCGCAGGTGGCGCCCACCTGTGTCGCCCGCGCGTCCGCGGGGACTCGGGCCCCGGCGCCCCACTGCCAGGCCGCGGGCAGCTGGCGGAGAGGCGCCTGCCAGGACGCCGCCTCTGGCTGGCGGCGCTGAGGTCCGTTCTCACTGGGAGCTGCCAGTGCGCGGGCTTCTCGTGGCAGTGGGGCGGCGAGCTCCTTGGCGGCTGCGTCACTGCCCCTGCTGCGTGCCCTCTGCTCACGGCGGCGTGGGCGACGCTGCTCCTCTTGGAGCCTGGTACCTCAGCCCTTAGCGGAACTTTCCAGGTTTTTGTCTTTGTGCAGCAAGGAGAAAGGGCAGCTGCTTCTGCGGGGCATTTGTCATGTTGTGACTCGGGCTCTCCTGAGCGCCTGACCTGCGAGCCAGGCCCTCGCTCCATACCCGTTGCCGTGCCGCGCTCCGCGCTGTCTGTATCCGCCCGCGAGCTGGGGGGCCTGGAGGGGACACCGCTGGCTGCTGCTGCTGCTGGGCAAAGATTTGTGAGGCTTTCGGGACAGGAGATGTGAAGGTCCAGTTAGCCCTGCCTTGCCTGTCTTTATAAAGGCAGCTAGTCGGTGTTTGGGGGGACAGTGTCTGCAGCGTGTCGTTGCTGATCGCGGTGGACAAGGGCCTGCTGGGGCAGGCGCTTCTGGAGCTGGACTGACCTCCAGGTAGGGACCTGAGGGGCGTGAGGCCCTCAGGGCCTGGCTGAGGGGCTGTGACCCGCAGTGTCTGGCGTGGCAGGGGCTGGCGTGGGCACGGCCGGCCTCGGAAGCACAGGGCAGGACACCAGCCCTTCCTGGGCACGGAGGAAATGTCCGTGAGAGGACCTTGAGAGCAGTGACCCTTGGCCTGGCATCTCCAGACCTCGCGGGGGAGGGCGGGCGCTCAGGAGAGCATCGTCTGCATCAGCGTGGGGGCTGGTTCCTTTGTGAGGAGGCCCCAGGCCTGAGGGGATCTGGGGGCCCGAGGGGATCTGGGGGCCTGAGGGATCTGAGGCCCCGGGACATTCAGACTGGTGTTTGCAGGCGGGCCAATCTGGAAGGGCCTGCTTGCTTCACTGGGGGCCCTGGGCCATGGGGAAACCCTGTCCACTCTGGGCTTACTGCGTCATGGGGCCTGCGAACTGAGCTCATAGAAAACGGGAGGCAGGAAGGGGTGTGTGCGTGAGGGAGATGGGAAACACGCCGGCTTTGCTGTTGGGAGGGTCTCACAGATTCATGCTGGGGACAGAAAGGACGAGCTGTCCCTGGGCTGGCAGGTCCTCCCTGCCCTGTGCACGCCTTGGAACCGAGCCCCACTGCGTGCACGAGCAGCCCGCTGTGTGAGTGGGGAGCAGCGCACCCCGCGCCGCGGCGGCAGCCCGGGGCGTCTCCGGGCGCCGTGTGGTCTTCCCGACCGGGGGCAGCTGAGGGAGGCGTCGGAGCGCTCAGCTGGGCATCAGGTCACGCTAATGGCCGGGAATGCCCCTCCTCGCCGAGCGCGGGCTCTGGGGCCTAGAACACGGGTGTGAGGACGGCCTGTGGCCCGTGAGCACCCCCACAGCCAGCCGGCGGCCTGCTGGGGTCCCTGCATGAATCCCCGCCAGCCAAGCGGGTCCCTCAAACTCCTCACCTTCTCTTCCTGTAGCTCAAGTCCAGGTATTGTCCGCGGCCCTCCCAGCTGGACCCTGCGGGCGAGCCGTGCCCCCGCCAACGGGAGGGCCCCCAGGGCCCGCCCCCGCCACCCAGGGTCACGTGGCCGCACCCCCCCCACCCCCAACCGGGCGCCCCAGGGCATTTGGAAGCACTGTGTGTACCTGTCTCCCAGCCACCGAGGGTGTGACAGAAATCACCAGGCTGCCTGTTCTTTTATTAATATATCCCGGCAGAGATGATAAATGGTGAATTTAATTTTATTCTTAAGGTCATGTTTTGGATAACTAGACAACCAATCAATCAGGTGATTGATAACCCCGATTCTCCTCCTCAAAAACGGGTGGGGAGACCAAAAAGTGCCTTCCCTCCTCCCTGTTCCCCAAAGAGGACAGGAGTGGGGGTCCGCCCTGTACCCTCCACGCCGCGCTCACAGATGTCTGCAGCTCTGGCTAACACTGGGAGGGGTTCACACAGCCCCTGAAGGTTGCGCCGGCAGCGGCCTCGGGGTGCTCCCGGCCTCCAGCACCCACGGCAGAGCCCCTTTCCACGGGCGTCTCCAGTGGTCTGCCAGCAGCTCCCTGCTTTCTGTCCTGCGGTCTAGACCCCACATCTAGACGGGCCCGTGGGGGCCAGGAGCGCCCTGCCTGGCCCCTCACTTCAGGCTCTCCAGAGCTTTCTAGCCCCCTGGCGGCTGAGGGCTCCTGCCTTCCCAGGTCTACTGAACTTGCGCTTGGAGCCAGTCGGGCCGGGGCCTTTCACGGGGCAGGTAGTAGAGACGCAGACTGGGGAGGCCGGGCGCCCAGAGCGCAGGGCGCGCCCGCTGGCCTCCTCACACTCGCCTGCAGGCCCCGGCCAACAGCCCCTCCATTCACAGTTCCACAGTCAAGATAACTCATCACCTCCTCCGCACCTGGGCCTGTTCCAGGGTAGCAAAACTGTCAGTCTGCCCGTGAGGTGTATGGGCTTGGTGACGCCACCCATGGTTAGTCAGACGCACGCTGATGTCCTAGCCCAAGCCGGGGCGGGGCGGGCGGGGCCCGCACCCTCCGTGGGAGCTGTGGGGCCGCTGTCCTGTGACACTAGGACAGCCCGTGCCTTGGGGTCGGGCTGAGTGAAGGGACTGAGGGGCTGGGGCCGCGCCCTTGGGTGCTGGCCCCGGCGCGGGGCTCTTGAAGTGCCGCCTGACCCTCCCGTCCCAGCGGGGATCCAGGTGCGCGGGAGGCGGAGGAAAGAAGAGAACTCCGGACCTCAGACCCAGCCGCTGGCCTCGCTCTGGATGAGGACAGCACTGGGGGCTGGGGGCGCCTGGCCTTGGTCCTGGCACGCGTCATGCGCCGTCTCAGTCCCGAATGCACCGCGGAAGGCGCACCTGTTCCTCCCGCGCGCGCTGGCCTGCTGGAGGCTTCCTGGAAAGTGACCTCACTGCCCGCTGGGCGGCCCTGACTTGGGTGCTGGACTTGAGCCTTAATAAGGCTCCTGGTTAAGTGCTGCCCGCCCCCACTGCTCTGAAGACCTTGAAACAAAAGTAATTCCTGCAAAAATACTGACGATTTATTATTTAGTAATACATGTGAATTTATTAGCTCGGAGAAATTGAGGTCTTAGGTTATCATACCAAAATATTTCTGTTTTATTATGTTCTCTATTAAAATAAGCAGCACATTCAGGGAGAGGCCTGGGAATTGAAGGTTCTGGTAGTGTCTACGGGCAGCGAAGCATCTATTGGTGTATTAATCGACTGTCCCGGATCATCTATTGAGCTGATTTGTCAGGGTCCATTAAGCTGGCAGACAGTGTGACATTTCCAGTGCAGGTCGGAAATCCATGTTATGGTGGGAGAAGAAGGTCAGGTCCATCTCAGCTAATGCTAATCAATGATCAGAGACCAATATGTCACTGCTGAATGTTCTCGCTCATTTTAATTGTTAACCTAATGTAGAGTTCATCAGCAGACATTACTGGTGTTTGCACAAGTGAAAACCGAGAGCGGCTTTCTGAGTAAACACCCCGTGTCGGCTACCTGTCTCCGCTCAAATTAAGTGGGTTTCCCTCTCCCCTCTCCGCCCTCCCTCCACCCGCGTGCTGCACTCTCCTGTTCCCAGGAAATGCGGGGGTCCTTCACCATTCCTCGCCAACGACACCCCGCCTTCTGGAGTGCTCTGCCTCCAGCACGTGATGCTGAGGGCACAGGTCCCGGGGACCTGGGGGGCCGGGGCTGAAGGATGGCTGCAGAGCCAAGTGGGTGGTGCTCCCCACCTTCGCCCAGCCATCTTGAAATGACGTCTGCAGCTCTTGGCTTTCACAGCGACTGGTGTAGACGGGGCCACAGAGAGCTGTGCAGATGTGCTCTTCAGGTCTGGAGACGCCACGACGCAAGGGGAGCGCTGGCTGTGGTCCTTAGACCACCGCTGGCCGTGGAGCGGGTTCTCGCAAGGGGCGGTGCCTCAGCTCCCTCCTTGGCCGCAAGTCAGAGACCCCCCCCACCCCCCACCCCCTGCAGGATCCAGGCCAGACCCCCGGCGGCTGTGTGGAGACCGATCGGGGGTCTGACCCCATCCTGACAGAGGAGAATAAATCCAAACTGCAGGTTTGTTTCTTGAAAAGAAAAGCAGCTCCAAGCTGTACATTTTCTGCAAGTTAAATTTAAGAATGGCTGTTGAAAATCAAATATTTTTCTCCCATCAATATTTGTGACATATCTTAGTTCACAATCTGGGTTGCTAATATTTCCTCTCTCACTTAAAACAAGTCTAAAATAGTCTCTAGAGTCTTCTGAATAATTGGAATAGTACTTTAATAAAGCAAATAAGTTAGGAGAGAAGTTGACGCTCCTACGTTAACGTGGCATCTACTTCTGCAAAGTCACTCTGCTTTTTTTCATCCGGAAAGTTTTTGATCTTCCGTTGAGCTACGTCTGGCTTTGCCTGGTCTCAAAGGTCGGCCCCTCGTGCTCTTCCCTCCAGCAGTCAAATGACTGTGCCCCTTTGTCCTTGCCAAGGCGGGGAGTGGGCTGTCTTAGGAGGGGTAGTCAGCAGCCCATCCGCTGGGAAAAGGTGGTAGCGGTGGAGCTAGGGGCCAGGCTGTCGTGAGAACAGAGACGGCATGCCCATTCTTAAGGGCCATCTGCCCAGACTGTTCTCTAGGACATCGAAGGTTGGACAGACTTAGGGAAGAGAAGTGTGAAAGCTCACTTCCTGGATAGCCAGGCACCTGCCGTAAGAAGCCCATAGCTTCCGGGGGGCCTCCCGTCCCTCTGAGCATTCTGCTCTGCTCTTCCACCCGGCTTGCCCCGAGCGGTTCCACCCCCACCGCATGACGGCCTGCTTCTCCTCCACGCCCCAGGATGTCATTCCTCAGCCCTTTGGACCAGTACGTGTCCATGACTGACCCGGCGCGCGCCCAGACCGTGGACACCGACACAGCCAAGCACTGCGCCTACAGCCTCCGGGGCGTGGGGCTCACGCTGGGCAGGCAGAACTGGCACTGCTTGAAAGACACATACGAGACGCTGGCTTCCGACGGGCAGGGAAGTGGACTCTCCAGGCGTGCGCGGGGAGGGGCCCCCCGATCAGGAATCTGGGGGCGCGGCGGGAGGCGCAGCGGCTGTGTTTGCGTGGGGCCAGCTTGCGTGGCCTGGCCTCCGAGAAGTCGGGCTCTCGGGGCTGGCAGCTGGCACGGCCGGCCTTGCTCTCAAGGGGCCGCTTGCGCTGCCTCACGTGGACGCGCACTGCCACGTGGATGTGTGTGTGCCCCCAGTGGAAGGTGTGCCGGCCCCTCGCCGCCTCCATTCACGAGCTGGCTGCGATTCTCGGGGATCAGTTCACAGCAGATGACCTGGAGCCCGTCTTCAGTGGCTTTCCAAAGGACCTGGATAAGCCAGAATAGGGGCTCTTAAACACCTGTATGACTTCCTAAAGGTAGGACGAAGGATGAAAAGCAAAAAACAAACCTCCCTCTCCCAAAGCAGTTTCTTAAAACCGGGATAGGAGAGTAGGGACACCGCCGGCGCGGCGTGCTCGGGGGACGCGGGCGGCCCAGGCACCGGCTGGCTCTTTCCACGGGGGGCCAATGTTGTGATCTCTCCTCTCGCGCCCCGGCTCTTGGAATCCCGGTTCTGGGGCGACGGGAGGCCCAGGCTTTGGTCTGGCTCATGGGCCCCGGAGAGCCAGGCTGGCCGGGCAGCCGTCAGGGAGCGCTCTCCCCTGCAAGGCGCTGCTGCCGCCCTGCGCGCCTCTTCTCCCCCTAAAGGAATGAGGCAGAATAAGAGCTGCACCCAGAGGCCGGTCAGGAGCACCCAGCCTGCGGGGCGCTGCCCTCGGGGCAGCTCCAGGCCCAGGAGGGTGCCCCGCGGGGAAGCAGCACCGGCCTCGACTTCTGAGCACGCGTGGACTTGTTTTTCGCTTTATTCAGGGCAGGAAATGACGAAAGGAGGGAGCCCCGAGGGCGTCTGGACGGGCACCAGCGCGCGTGCTAATGGCCGGTCGAGGGCTGGGCCGGCGGGCGCAGTCGCAGTGACCAGGGCATGGTCTGAGCAGAGGCGGCGAGTGCGTGTCGGAGGCGCAGGGGCTACGGTTTTATTTACATATACATTAAAAAAAAATTGTTGCTTCATGAAGACCAGAGGAGAGAATATCTTTATCAGCTTCAAGAATTTGTGGTGACCGGTAACAGCAGAAATGGGAGGTTTCCGTATGAACTAGCAGAGTAAGTAGAGCCCGTTTGGGGATATGAGAAGGCACATTCGATGGAATAATTTTTAATTTCCCCACCTTATAATTGATTTCTAGGCCGCAGTAATAGTGTTCTTTGGGCTAAAGAGATTATGTTTTTATTAAGGGATAAACCGAATTCCAAAGCCCTAAGCCACAAATACCGCGGCCCCCGGGGAGACATTCATTCTCCGTGGAGACGGGGCTCGCGTCACGTTGGAATTGGAGCTCTGCCGTTCGAGAAGGTGATTTATTCGGACCAAATAAAAGATGAATCACCCGCACTTCAATATTCCCTATTCATTGGAGCGGGTTTTGCCAAAGCTTTCTGGAACGTTCGGAGCGTAGCCGGCTCGTAGGGCGTGCGGGGTCTCTGCGCTCGAGCTTCTGAGGAAAATGACGCCCGTGAGGGACAAAAGGTCTCGCGGCCGAGACGATTATCAAATGAAAACGGCCCCGAAGGGGCCGCGTCTCCAGCGCCCCGCGAGCAGCCTGGCCCGGCCGCCCCTCCCGCGGGCAGTGCTGGCCCCTGGAGCGGGCTTGTCGTGGCGCGGCCGCTTGCGCTTAGTTTTCACCTTGTGCAGATTTATCTCAGTATCTTTACTTTTCATTTTTCTTCGCCTCAACTGGAAATCTCTCAAATCATTGCCCCCCTTAGAAATCCATCGCGTCTGCCGCTGCCCAGGGTGCGGGCTCGGCCAGCGCGGGCCAGCGGAGCGCTTCTCCCCGCTGTGAGCTCTAATCACTCCGCCTCGTCTGAGAGACCGGCGCAGACCGCGCGCCATGTTGCCGGCCCGAGCGGGGCAGCGCCCGCGCGTTCCGCGGCCGCACCGCGCCCTCTAGCGCCCGCGCGCGGGAGCGCGGCCCGGCCCGACCCGGCACGACCCGGCAGGACCGGGGCCGGGCCGGGCCGGGCGGGCCGGGAGCCGCCGCTGCGCGCGCCGCTATCTCCCATCTCGGCCGCGCTTATTGAAGCCGGAGCCGCCGATATGAGCCGGCCGCGCCCGCGATATTGGGGTCATTTTTCTGAAGACGGAGCTGCTCCATATGAAGTGGCCACCGGCGCGCCGGCCTCTGGGTCTCACTTCCTTCCCATCTCCTTTTCATTTCCTTCAGTTGCCAGGGTGGAAATAACGCCATTTATTTTCCCCCGTGCTCCCCTCCCCGCGGAGAGATCGGCGGTTTCGCGACCGGCCGTCTGGGGACCCTCCCCGGCGCCCGGAGCGGTCGGCGCGCGCCCTTCTCTGCACGCGGGCCCGGCGGTGCGCAAAGGCCGCCGCTCGCCGACAGCGCCTGCAAAGGCAGAAAATTCAATTTGCAGCTTCAGTAGCACAGGCCGGGAGGAAGCGCCGCGCCGCGCTCCCGGCCCGGCCTGGGAACCTCAGCGCGGCTATTTCTGTGTTATCTGATGGTTGAAGTTTTATGTGCTTTCCAAGCGATAACCTAAAATTGAAATATTAAATCCCCATTCATAAATTTCTCAGCCTCTGTTTTACAGAGTTTAATTTATTTCCTTTTTGTTTGATTTGTGTGTGTGAGAGATGGAGAATTAAGATTCGCCCCCGCCCCCTCCGCGGCCTTCCCCAGCCCGGCTCTTCTGTCTGCAAGATGAAATCAGAGTGAAGAGCGATGCATTCGGTGTGATTTTGCCCCAAAACTAGTTTCTGTTTTTCAATTTCAGACAGCTGATACTGATCTTGGAGCTCTGTAATCCCAGCGATGGTTATGGTTATTCAGTGCAGATCGCCTTAAAGTTATGTGCAGATAAAGTTTCCGAAGTCCGGTGGATCTCCTTCAAACTAGTAAGGACTCAGGTCTTTTCTCCTTGTGGTTTTTGGACTATTTTTATATGGCTTCCATTTTAACTCCTTTATTTTTTTTTCTGAGATGAGTTTATCAGTTTACCAAAGAAACCAGCTCTGATTAAATGTTGCATCAGGACCATTGTTATAATTAGAGTTGAGATAGACAGATAGATGATAGATAGAGAGATGATAGATATAGATACATATAGGAATTTACAGGGTAGGTTTTTTTTGGTGCTGGAAGTTCTGCATAAATCCTTTTGTACACGACCCCTCTTCAACCGTGGCTTAGTGTTTCTTCTTAAACGGGTTGGATTTACTCGGCAGCTTGGTTGTGTAGAGAAGTATTTAATGCGCAGAAGCGCTAGCGAGACGAGCTGACCCTGTTTTATGTGGGCTTGTACCAGCTGAATACTGAGGGGGAAATCTCATTTGAAAATATTGATTTACTAAGGTACTCTGATGGTATTAAAATCTTATAAAAATGACATGTTCTGAAAGATAATGATCTAGTTATTATGCAAAGGGACGTTCTCTAAAATTTGGAATCTTAAGATTAATAATGTATTTTTCCGTCAGTCCCTTTTAAAATTTCATTTTTATGAAGGGTTTTGTGTGTGTGTGTGTGTGTGTGTATGTGCATTGACATATATTTAAACATCTTTTTCCCTCTGTGTTCTAATGATTACCGTGACAAAAATTACTTCTCCTCTGCTTATAAATTCACTCTAAAGGTGGAGGGTGCATAAAAACGCCGCGTTGCCAGGCAGCGCCGGGGTCGTAACTCAGACAGGCGGCGGCCCTTGCGGGTCTCCCGGTGGTTTCCGCGGGCCGTGGCCATTCTGCAGAAGTTCTCGTCCCACAGCGAAGCGCGCTGGGCTTGGACCGCCTCAGCGAGCTCGACCTGTGGTCCCGGCACTGCCCCAAGTGGGTCGGCAGGCAGGCCTTCGCTTTCACTTTCATTTGTCAGGTTAGCGCGACCTGGGGGGATCTGCCCCGTTCCCCCCGAGACATGTTCCAGGTGTTGATGGCCCGTGCACCCCGGGACTGGCAGGGTGTTGGGGAGATGGTGGCCAAGCCCATGGGGCAAAGTGGCTTGCCTGGGCCCCCGGCCGCCTCGAACCCCCCCAACTCTGTGCCCAGCGTGCTCTGGGTGCCGGAGACAGAGTGAGCGGGCTCTTGCGCCTGGCGAGGGTGGCCAGGCCTGGAGTCCTGCAATCACGCGCCCTCTCCAGGCCTCTGATCACCCCCACACCCCAGCCTGCCGCCGTGGAGGGGCGGTGGGTGAAGAACAGAGCAGTGGCTGGGGAAGCTCCTCCGTGTCTTTGGAGTAGAGGCCTGAGCAGCCTTGGAAACGAGGGTGCGCTGGCCCAGGGTGATGGCTGCTGTTCCCCGGAGCACCGTGTGTCAGGTTTGTCCTCATGCATGTTGTCCTCAGTGATAATGCCCCCCGCTCATGGTGCTTGGTGAGCCCATCGACTTTCAGGCCAAGATTTTTTTAAGCTGAAGCTGTTGAAGCTCAGAGAGATTAAGTGTCTTGCTTGAGATCACACAGAAAACGTAAAGCCATCCTTTTTTTGCCGCTAACGTACTGTTTGAAGGTTTTCACTTTTCCTCGTGCATGTTTCCAAGCGCATACAAAGGTGGAGGGGTCGGGATAGGAACCTCCCTGAGCCCACCCGGCTTTGCTAACAGCAGGTGGAGCCAGGATTAGATGGCAGCTGGCCCCAGGCGCTAATGGGGCTTTTCTCTCCCGGATAACTGCTCCTCACGGAGGGCTCACTGGGGCCCCCTGTTGGGCGTGAGGGGCATCACAGGGTACTTTGGCCACCCACTTTGACAAGGGCAGCTGCTGCAGCCAGAGAGCCCCACCCTCCACCACAGGGCCCGCCTGCAGCGTCCGATGAAGACGCCATCGATGGTGTGTGCACCATCACATCCTTTTGTGGGGAAAGAGCCAATGAAATGTTTTGACTTTTATTTTTTCATCATTTATCTGAGATTTAGAAAATCCGTGATGCAATCAAAGGACAAGAGACCATCTCATTTTGTTGACAAAAAATCATTGAGTTTTTAAAAGTTTTTGGCTTTCCTAATTAATTATTATAGATTTAGAAAGCCCACAGTAACACAAACGAAAGGCCACTCAGCCAGGACCAGCGTGGGGTCTGCTGCTGATTATGTCCTTCCGGGGAGGGCGCCCAGCCAGGCTCCCCAGCCAGCTCGGGAGCTGGACCCGCCCGTGCGCAGCCGGTTCTCCTGCCTCGGCCCGGCGGCCCGAGCGCCTGGCTTCCGTGGCTGGGGAAGCCGGCTGCACGTGCGGCCCCGAGGCCTTCGTGGGCTGGCACCCCCCGTCATCATGCAGGGTGCAGACACCCCTTTTGATTGCTGCTGCTGCTGGTGCCCCGAGGGGGAGCCCAGGATTCAGGACCCCCAGGCCTGAACCCCCTTGGCCTCTCCACACTGCTGCTCGCTGGTCTCGAGACCAGACTCCTTCCGCGAGAAACGAGGCTAATCCTGACTCCAAGAGCAGCCGTGAGGGCCAAATGGGACTCCTGGGGCAGGAACACTGTGCAAATCTGGGGTGCGCCGGCGGCTCCCAGGGCTGGGGGCTGCGATCTAACTGCTGCTGGACAGGCGTGGCCCCTGCCTCAGAGCAGGGGTGTCACGCCACGAGGGCCCTGCTCTTCTCAGCAGGCGCTAACTAGACTCTACCTGAGGGGCCTGCGCCCCCGATCTTTCTCCACTGGACACACCAGGACACCGAGACCCGGAGAGGTGAAACCACTTCCCAGAGGCCACGAAGCCAGGAAGGGACCAAGTTAGTTCTCGGGCCCAGACCTACGCCTTTGCGTCCCCGCTTCCCCCGCCACTGAGGGCCTGGTAGCCGGGGGCTTCATGGCGAATCACACGTGTTAGCCGTGTTTCTGGTTCCGCTCAGGGGTGGAGAGTTTGAAATTCAGACACACACAGGCGCGCACACACCCCCCTCAGGCCAGTGCATCCGAAATGACCTCTTAGGAACGACGGAGTGTCTGTTTAAGAAAAGCCATGCCGGTGTCCGCCAGAAGTTCAGTTCTCGGGCTGTGGTATCCTCTCCCAGGCGGTGGGGAGTGCTGAGTGCGTCTCCGTGGGCCAGTTTGTGGAATACTTGCTCCCCAACCTTCTGAGCCTTGCGTCGGACCCCGTCCCGAACGTCAGGGTTCTGCTCGCCCAAGCTGTGAGGCAGACGCTTCTGGAAAGGGTATGTGGCCGTTTTTCCAGACTCGCGTACTGTGAACCCCACTTACCGAGGGCCGCGCTGCCCGCGCTCGTTAGGAGGCGCACGTGTGTAAGGACACACTCTGGGTCTGTCACGGACCTCGCTAGGTCGGCTTCCATGCCTATTTTATGTTATTTAAAAATAGCTCAGGGAATGAATGTAGTTCAGCTTTTACATTTAAGAAACATACTCTAATGCCAAGTATTATTTAGTCTTCTGGAAACGAAGGAAACTTTTGTAAATTTTGAGCTAGGACATAAGCAGCCTTAAGCCCTAACTTGGGCTGGATGTTAATGGTATTATTTTGTAATCAGGAAGGAAACACGTCTGATCCAACCAAGCAGTTATTGGACGCTCCAACAGAACTGACTGAGTTGGAGCCCCTTGGCTAGTTGGTCTGTACCCCATAAGTGTGGAGAGCACGCAGTCCAGCCCTGCAGAGCTGTGCACTTTTTTGCCACTTGCTCCCCAACCCTCTGCACCCCCACCTTGCTGGTCCTTTTGCATCAAAGAGAAGAAAAGATAATGTTAAAAACTTCTTGATTAAAATCTGAAAATTATTCATAGTTATCTTGAGAGTCCATCTTTCACATTTAGAAAATACCCTCGATGAAGGCAGTTTTATCATTTCAAAGGCCTTGTGTATTTGATAATTCTGTGAGAAATGATTTGTTGTCCGGAGATGTGGTTTAAAAAACCCCAAAACTCAAGTTACGTTTTGGAACACAGTTCATGGCACATGTGATTGAAACTTTTCTCTCTCTAGCGTATTTTAGAAATGCCGGTAACCCTCATCTTGAAGTCGTTGAAGAGCCCGTCTTAGCTCTGCAGTCAGACCGGGACCAAGATGTTTCATTTTTTGCTACCCTGGAACCCGGACGGCGGGTTCTAAAGCCACTGCTGCGCTAGAAAAACAGAATTAACCCAGTGCGGCCGCTCCCAGTCTGGCCATTTCATGCTTGCTGCCTGTCGTTTGTCGTAACTAGAAGGGGCTGATAGTCATCTCCCCACAGAGGGAGGACAGATGGCATCGAGCTCTGGACTTTCATTCCCTGCACTACAGAGGCACCCCCCCCCCCACCTGCGGTCGCAGGCCCCTGGGATGCTTGGGGAGACAGTTTGGGGCCAGGCTGTGCTGACTTCCTGTTCTGCCTCTGCTCCCAGGAGCCTGCAGCTGGGCCGGGGCCCGCACCACTGGACCCTCGGGAGGCTGACCGGGACGGCACCGCCTCAGCACAGAAGGCCCTCGAGGAGTTCGTTTCCTATGACAGACTATATTACCGAGCCCCTCCTGCAATAATAAATAGTTTATTAGACGCTTTTAAGTCTTTAATAGACTTGCATATTTGGCTTCCCTTACACTTTCCTGTAAAATATAGTTTATGGTATTATATTTTATTTTTCACTGAAATGCTGTACATATGTAAATAACTCTTGACAGGAAGAAAATATATTAATGTAATATTAGCCTCCTATCAGTGAACAGAACAAATACATCATTTAAATTTATGTTCTACTTTGAGTTGCTGCAAATATAACTGAATTTGTTTACTTTTGAAAAATGTGATAGTTGAAGAAATCTACTCAAGAATGATTTATGGCGGTCTTTCTAATATTGTACTTTTGTTATAAACTGCGCTTGAACGCTCCCTTGAGCACGCGCCGCTCCCTCCTGGACCCACAAAGATTGTGTTGGCTTCGGTACAGGCATAACCGAGAGCCCTTTTCACTCTGGTATGGATGTCGTAGGTTGAACATGCTTGGGAGGGAGACTGATGGTTGAGATGCAGGGGCTCTGGACCCCCCCTGATGCTTTAGGGACAAGAGGGAGAACAGAGACCACAGTTCTGGTCTGTCCGCACACCTGCCCACAACCCCCCGTGATTTGGGGGTTTGTTTATGGTACCCTTCAGATTGACTTGAAAACACAGAAATTAGATTTTGTACTTTCAAAATTTAGACTAAGATATTCCAGAATTTAAGCAGGTTTTCATTAATAATTCAAGGTTCTATAAATGTTGGATTAAATTCTCCACACATGCCTGCTTGTGTTATTTTTCCGGTTTTTTTTTTTTTTATGTTCTCCAAGGCAGGGGCCAGAAGAGGAAGGAGCAGCTCATTTGGGGCTCGCCCACTTGCTGCAGAGAATGTCAGGTTGCCCATTCTTCCCTTGGATCTTGTTAGTTTCTTCTTTCTTTTTAAGAAAATAAAATTTCTGAGCTATATATTGAATTTCCTGGTATACAGGATGTTTTTCCCCTCCCCCAAATTCCACTGAGCTGGTTCTTTAAAAAGAAAGGAAGGAATCTATACGAGCCAAAGAAAATAAGGTACATGTGTGAGAAACTGCGTAAGTCGTGACCCAGGGTAGCATTCTGGAACTTCAGCAAAGAATAAGTTAATAAATTGGAGGCAACATATTAAAAAACCAAAACCCAAAAAAAAAAAAAAAAAAAAAGCAAACCTATCTTGTGTTCAGTACTTGCCCAAAGTGAATAGAAGGAATTATTGTTTTTACTTCAGTAACAAGCAAGTTTTAATTTTTTCCTTTTTTTGAGCCTAGAAATTGAGATTCTCATGTTGTTGATCTAGCAGCAAGTAGAATTACTCAACCGGAATCCCCTATTCTGTGCAGAGCTTAATTTTCCACTAAGGAAAAAAATTAGCTTCCATTCACGTGGTGTGGCGAATCCACATTTGCCAAATCCAACTTGCCTGTAGACATTCTCCAGACGCTAGTAAATCACCTTTACATTTTCAGTCTATATGCCAGAATCTTTCTATACCTTGATATGAGTGCCTTTCCAAGGCAAAGATTTTTTATGACTAATTTCTCTGCAAACAGTATGTTTAAAGCTCACAGTGTTTTCTCTTTTTGGAAAAACTGATATTTTCCTAAGATTGTCCTGGTTCCCTCGCGCTCCTCTCCGCGGGCTCCCCTCCCCCCTGCCGTATGTTCGTAGGAACAGGTGTTGTGTTGAGTGCGTGTGATTTGACACACAGCGTCCTGGGTACTTGAGCCGCAGCGCTCCTCCTGCGGAATTAACGGGAAAGGCGAGATGGGGGTCTCCCAGAGCGCCCCGGAAAGGGGGCTTGACCATGGCACCTGGCAGCCAAGTGAACACCACACCCCTGTCGGGGAGCTAACAGCACCTTTCTCCCCCCAAGAATTCACAATTGTGGGCGTTTTCGCAGTGGATGGTTTCGATACATCTGCAAATTTTCGCGCCTGTCTGGCCCCAGAGCGCCCGAGCGCCAGGCTTGGCCCGGGCGGGGCGGCCCACATCTGCTGGAAGGAGTCGTATTTCTACAGTGTTAGTTTTTTCACTCATGCTAGAAATATGATTTTTAAGCATGACTAAAGGCCGCACTTCACGACTCCCCGTAGACGATGCCTGCAAAGATGATTTCGAGCTTTACGCACGTCTGGTTCCCCCAGGTGGTCGGCCCGAATTAGGCAAAGATTGTATTTTAAACCGGCGTGGAGAAGAGGTCACGGTTGCCTGACAACGGCCGGAAGCCGCGCTCCTTCCAGGTGGGGGGAACAGACAAGAAGAGCCTCTGGGAAGACGCAAGAGTGAGGGGCTGCGGGGCCCGCGGGGCGGAGGAGAGGCCCTTGGCGCAGCCCCGGGCGGGCGCTCCGTAAATCTCCGCTTGTTTTCGAAAGCTCTGGGCCCTTGACCCTCATCCCAGCCCCGGGCCCAGCTCCCCCGCGCTCGCGCGCCTTTGTTCCTGGGGGAGGGGCGCGATGACGCGGGCGGGGGGTGGGGGCAGTGCGGGCATGCGGCTGGCCGTGGAGGTGGAGGCCGGCGCGGGCCCGGTGCCCAGGTCGCCGGCGGGCGCCCGGGGCCCCGACCCCGCGGCCGGCGGGCACAGTGCCCCGCGCTCTCGGCCTGTGCTGGAGCTGCCCCCACCCGGGGCCCACTCCCGGAACCTGCGCTCGGGCACGTGCCCGCCGGCCGGCAGCCAGGCGCTCGACGCGGTCCCCGCCGTCTTCCCCGTGCGCGTGATGCTGCCGGACACCGGGGAGCTGTTCCGCGTGACCAACTGCCGCGGCGACATGACCGTGCGGGAGCTCAAGGAGGAGCTGGACCTGCTGGTGGGCATCCCCTTCGACCTCCAGCGACTCCAGTACCTGGACCAAGGTGGCCTCTGCCCCCCCACCCCCCCACCCAGCCCTCCAGCCCCCCAAGGGAAGTTGGCCCACAGAAAGACCCCCCAGCTGTCAAGACAAACCCCAGGCCAGGCAGGGACTTCCCAGTCCCAGGCAACAGGCCTCCCCTGAGGCCTCCGGTCTCCAAGCAGACCCCCGATTCCAAAATCTGCATCAGGGACCAAGTCCCCAAGCCGGCAGTGTCCCCACAAGGCTGCAAGCCTGAACAAGCCTGTGCGCAGCAGAAGCCCGCAGCTGGGAGCAGGCCTGCTTGCCTTACTTAGGACCCCCCACTCAAAGCACACCTCCAGGCCCCATGCTGCTGAACATCAGAGCCCCAGTCCTCCAGCCGGCCACGTCCAGCACAGATGCCCACCCAGGGCCACAAACCCGCGGAGACTGAGGCGCAGATCTCCAGGCTCGCCGTGACTTGTCAGAACCCCGAGTCCCTCGGCAGCTGTGTCCAGAGTATACCTGCCCAACTCGTGGCCCAAACCAAGAGCAACTTTGATCAGGACTGAATCCCAAACCCCCAGGCGTACCATGTGGTCATCAGAGCCCCGAGTCTGTCTGCAGGTGTGTCCACTCCAGGACGCCAAAGCAGGAACACACTGCCCCGCCCACCTCACGTCTGTTCGAGCCATGCCTCGCAGAGCCTCAAGTCCCCGACCTAACCCTGCTGGCAACAGAACCCCAACTCCCGGAGCAGACCCTGCCCAGATCTGAACCCCAGCTCTCAGAGCAGACCCTGCCCGGATCTGAACCCCAACTCCCAGAGCAGACCCTGCCTACATATGAACCCCAACTCCCAGAGCAGACCCTGCCCAGGTATCGACCATAAATCCGAGTGTATGTGCCCAATTTTGAGACCCCAATCTCTACTTGTGCACCTGAACCCCAATTCTTCAGCCATCTCTGTCTACATAAGGATGTCAGAGCCCACAGTGAAGTCTTCCTGCACCTGGACCCCAAAATCCAAAGCCAAGTCTTCCCATACCCGAAAGCCAGTCCCCAAGCTCACCATGACTGCATCCGTGTCCCAGCCCCAAGTGATGTCCTCAGAAGGGCCCCAAAGCATGAGATAAAGTCTGCCCACACATTGACCCCAAAATGCAAGTCAAATCAGTCCATATCCAAACCCTAGATCTCCATGGAAACTACGTTTCCATCAGCATGCCAAGGCTCAAGCCAACTGTTCCCACAAAAGGGAGCTAGCTAAAGTTAAAAATTATATGAGGACCCCAAAACTCAAAACCAACTCTGTTGTATTTGAAACCTCAACCCCTTGGCCAAATTTACCACACCAGAACCCCAAATTCTAGACCAAACAAACTCTGCCCGTATTGGGACCCCGAGACTTGGAGCACAATCTGTTGCCATCAAGACCCCAAATCCTAGAAGAGATCTGTCCGATTCCTCAGCCCCGGTGCCATACTGCCCAGGGCACACAGAACCCCAGGCCCCCAAACAAGTCCTGCCCCCACAAGGACGCCACCCACCAGAACAGACCCACCCCATACCAGGACCCCCAAATAGAAAGCAAATGTTGCCTTCACCGGAACCCCAAATCCAGAGCAAGCTGCCCTGTCAGGACCTCACATTTCAAAGCAAAACCTGTCCACGTTTGAACCCCGAAGTCTGGCACTGACCCATCCGGATCGGAACCCCAAATCTCAGGCTGTGTCCTTGTCCATGCCAGGGGCTCAGAGCTAGGCCGCCTGGACTCAGAACCCAGCACCCAAGCTCACTGGGGCTTGGCCAGGACTGGGGGGTCCCCTATCCAGACCAATCCCACATGGCGGCACCCCAGGAGGGCAGCACTTGGAGCCACCTCAGCTCCACCCACCTCCCTCCCCGCCTGAGCACGCCCTGCAGTGGCCAGGATGTGAGGCCAGGCGCCGTCTCCCCACCCTGACGTCAACGCGAAAGCACTTCAAGAAAATGGAGATGTAAACAGCTCTGTGCATGCAGCGGGGAGTGTGGGCGTGGCACTGCCGGGGCACTGCGGACGGACTGCGGCCAGCCAGGCAGGGCAGAGGCCTGGCGCTGGCGGGCTCTGGAGTCCTCGGCGCCCTTCCCCGAGAGCGCCCGCTGGAGGCCAGGACACCTTCCTCGGGTCCTCGAGGCAGGCCCAGCTCTCCCTGCCATAGTTCTTTTGCTCAAAGGGGCGTCTGAAGGATGCGGGGGGCCGGGGGTAGCGGTGTTGCGCCCACTGTGTCTTTACCATACAAACCGGGCTGAGCGAGGAAGGCCAGGGATGGGCTCCAAGAGGAGTCATTTGAAAATTGCTTCCCCTGAACCACCCGGCTGGCACCTCATCTCTTCATCTACTTTCCCTGATGAGCTGTGGCTGAGCCAGCAATTGGAGAAAGCCAAGAGGTCACGACCCGCCGCTCGGCGCCCATGGCCGGAGAGGGTGGCCCCTGCAGGCGCCGGGGCTGCCTGGAGCCGGGGGTCGGGGCTCCTGCCTTTAAACCATCGGCGATGTTGCCCACCCCTCTTCCCAGCTTGCCAGGGAGGAGCCCCCAGAATGTGTGGGGAACCTAGAGAGACACAAATCTGGAAGGGGTGGAGGTTGCCCTGCGCCTGGCATCAGCCCTGACGTGCCCAAGCGCAGGGCAGTGTGGGAAGGGAGCTGGCGCCTGCAGGGCAGTCCCGTGGCCGTGCCTCGCCCCCAACTCCCTCGTCCCGCCCTGGTGGGCGGGTCTGCGCACCTCTGTCCCCTGCTGGCGCCCCCCACCTGGAGATTCTGGTAACCCAGGGGTGCCACGAGCCCAGAGGAGGCCGCAGGTGGTGGCGTGGTGCCTTCTAGCCCCGGCAGCCTCCACCTGCTCCTTGGAACATTCACCGGCGCCTCTTAGGGGGCCAGCACCACCCCTTGGGGGCACTTATCGCGGAACCGAAACACCTCAGGGAATCCACTCAGGGAAATCGGTGGTGCAACCTTGGCCAAGGCGAGGCTTCACCGCTGCGTTTTGCTTGAGGAGGCAGCAAATTATTCAGCTATTCTTGAGCAAGATGATGAGAGGCCAGGCAGGAAGATGTGCATATTCAGGAGGGAAACCAAACATTACAGCTCCGGGTCCTTCAAGTGTTCTCTGACCCCTCTGGCCTGCGGCCTCCCCAGGGAGTTACGGTGACCAGATGCTCCCCTTGGGGCGCCTGTCCCCAGAGACATCTGTGGTGGCCACGGCTAGTTCGGGTGCTCTGGCAGCTGTGGGCAGGGTGAGGGTGAGCTGTGGGCAGGCCGCCTTCAACTCCCAAGAGTGCCTGGAACTCTCCAGTCCCCAGGGCCAGGGGTGCCCAGCTGGACCAGTGCTGATTTGGAAGGGCCGGGTGCCTTTTTGCCGCTGTCGCTTCTTCAGCCAAGTGACGACAGCAGAACCAGAGCCAGCATCTTCGTTCGGCGCGGACGCCGTGTGCCTGTCTGTCCACGGTCACGTCAGGGTTTCAGCAGCCCCATTTCTGGAGTTTGCCTCCTAAGGCGACGTAACCAACTCGTGTCATTTTTCGCAGCGGGATAAGTTCTAATTGCGGAGTTTTACAAATCGCTGCCGTGTGTTTCCTTTGGTTCGCTTTCTATGGCAGTGGAGCCAAATTAATTTTCGAAAAAGCACGCATGGCTCCAGCCACGCTCAGCAGTCCCAAGTGGGCGTGCTGGACGCCAAGGTCAGGGTCTCCCTTCTCTTCCCCACGCACCAGTTTATCCGTCACGGCCGTTTTCAAGAAAACAATGATTCCCCCTAGGGACGCTGATGGACGACAGCACGCTCAAGTTCCACGACGTGGTTCCTGGTGGAGCTCTCTCTCTGTGCGTCTGGCACTATGATGGGTGGACAGAGCTGGTCATGGCGGCCGTGGAAGGGGATCCCGCGAAGGTCTCACGTTCCTCTAAATGGACCCTACGCTGCGGAGCGGCCGTGCGTGGTGGTGGCGGGTGGGGGGGACTCAGTTCTTATGCAAAGATTTGAGTGAAAATTTCAGAGCAGGGAAGAAAGGTCACGAGGACTCATGCCCTGCGGCAGGCCGGGGTGACCCTGCTGGGGTTCATGATTTCCCCGAGTCACGCGCCGAAACTGCGGCCAGTCGGCCCGCAGAGGGAGGGCGCTTGCGATCGCGGCTGTTGGGTCAAGTCGCAAACTCAGTTTCTGCTTTAAGCGCGAGTGAGGGGCTCTGAGCCGGCGTCTCTGGCCCTCCGCTCTCCGCTCTGGACACGGCCCCCCACCCAGCGCTGACTTCCTGCTGCTCCAGCTGTCCCCACGGCGCCTCTGCTCCGGGACCCCCTTCCCGTCTCCCTCGGAGCCTGGAGCCCGCGCCCAGGCCCGGAGCCGCCCCAGAGCGGGACGGTCATCCGCCCGCAGGCCGCGTCTGGCACGCCCAGGCTGACAGAGACAACGGCACAGAAATAGACCGAGGGTCAGAGCCTCGGGGCTCCCAAACAGGGTCCAGGGCTGGTGCTGTCCTTCACGGCCGCCACCATCTTCCCGACGCCCAGAGAAGCTCTTCTCTCTTCAAAAGGCCGGGCTTAAATCCTCTCTTCCTGGAGGAGTTTCAGCTCCCAGGACCCTCCCAACTCCCCGGGGCTTTGGGGCACCCGGGCCTGGTGTGTGCCTGGCACTGGGCCCTCAGGCAGACCCCGGGGGCAGCCAGCCCCCGTCAGGTGGGCCTGTGGTCCGAGAAGCGCCCACACGCGTCTCCCTGTGTCTCCCCAGCTCTGCGGGCTCGGCGTGGCCGAGGGCTCCTTCTTCCGGACGGCCAACTCGCAGCGCTTCGAGGAGGGGCAGTGGAGGAGGTGGGTAGCCCAGCGGGCCTTCGTGGCCCTGTACGTCTCTTCCCACCGCGGCAACGTGGAGGCGGTGCGGTACCTTCTAGAAAAGGGTAATTCTGAGAGCCTGCGGCCTACGTTCAAGAGTTGGGGCGCTTTGGGGAGGAGGAAGTGGCACGAACCCCGTCCCTGCAGCCCCGGTAGCCTGGGGCCCCGCCAGCCCGCGTGGGCAGGTGTGTGAGACGCGGCCGCCTGGAGCGTGTCCCTCGCCACCGGGCCTCATGAGAACTCTGTCAGGACACGAGGCGGGGGCAGCGGGGGGCTTCGCGGCTGGTCTTCCTGACCACACCGGCCGCTGGGGATAGTCCCGGGCGGGCTGTTCTTGCCGGCCTGCTAGAGGAGGGTTTCCTCAGGGTCTGAGGTGTCCTGACCCCGCTGGCAGCGCCCCAGTACCCCCAGCCTCCTCCTGGCAGCCTTAGGAATTTCCCTCCCGGGACCTTCACCCCGTCCCTCCTGCTCTGTCCGTCTTTCTCCCCTGGGTAGAACCAGAGGCCCCGGCCGGGGCACAGGCGTGAACGTTTGAGTTAAGCTGGAGCGGGACTCCCTGAGTGCACCCCCACCCCTGCGGGCAGGCTCCGGTGGGCCGAGGCCGCTGGGGCCGCACGCAGCCCAGACCCCAGCCTCCCCAGGAAAGCAAGAGCGTGTTACGGGGTCGGGCCATAGCTTGGGGGCTTCTCAGGACCTTATCTCCCAGACCGACAGACCTCCAGCGCCCACCCCCTCCCGCCTGCAGCCTGGACCCCGGCCCGACCCGGGGCACACCGGCGGCCCGCCGGGGTGGGGAGAGGCCTCCGACTGTCTCCTCCTCCCTCCTCCCCTCCGCTCCTGCACCCCGCCTGTTGTGAGATGAAATATGGGCTTTGCACAGCCCAGAAGTCCTTTAAGCTCATAAAAAGTCATTTTCACTCTGATGGAACTGTGATGTATTTGAAAGCACCCGTTAAAAAATTACGGCTGGCTTGGCCAAGTTTTCTGTCCTCTGCAGACAGGCACCGAGGAGGCCGAGGCCAGGCCTTAGGAGAACCTATTTAAAACTTTCCCTCACCGACCAGCCATCGCTCATAAAAACTGGCTACCGAAATGTCAGCTGCCTGTAATTGAATTGCCTTGTTTTCTGTGTCATGATATTTGTTACCCAGAATTTGATTCAATTCAACAAGTCTGTATTGGACACCTGTCATTAGCCCATCCATCTGCGGGAGGCAGGGAGGAATTCAATCAAAGCGAAGCCTGTCCATGAGTCAGGCCGCGCGCCGTCTGTCACTGCCCGAGCGCCTGTCTTCTGCAGGCGCCGCGCTACGTGCTGGGGATGAAAACAGCCGCGAGCCGAGCAAGTGTTTTCTGCCCAGGTGGACTTTATGAAGGGAAGCCGGAAGTGACCGCCAGCTGCTCACTGCAAGGCCCGTGGCGTGGCGCGGTTCCGCAGCTGCCGCTGTCGGCCAGGCGCCCAGGGTGGGGGTGGGGGCAGGGAGACGAGCCAGCCTGGGGGGACAAAGCACTGAGACTGGTTAGCTCCGGAGCAGCGTGTGCAAAGGGCCTGGGGCAGGATGTGGGAGCAAGGCAGATGAAGAGTTTATGGAGACGGGAGGCTGGGAGAATTAGGGCGGGAGGGGCAGCCTGAGGGGTGATGCTGGGGTGGGGGGTGAAGAGCAGGGAGCCCCAACACACTGCCCGGGGGGAGTGAGATGGGCACTGTCAAAGGACCCCTAACCGCCCTAGAGGAGTGTGCTGACAGCAGGCGGTTCTGGGTGCTGAAGTCTGAGGACGTCGTGCAGGAGGTGGGGGGCGGTTTGCAGCCCTCCCAGGCGCCCCTCCCTCGGCCTGCGCCCCTCCCCTGCCTCTCCTCCCGGACGTGTTTCTAGGGTGGGCTGGCGCCAGGGGGTGGCCCGCCCGCAGCCAGCTCTCTTGTCTTGCAGGAGCCAACTGTCTGGGCAGATCCCCCCTGGGCAGGACGCCCCTGCACGTGGCCGCAGCCATGGGCCGGCTGGACTGCATCACCCTGCTGCTCAGCCACGGGGCCCCCACCAGCATCAAGGACGCCAGGGGGGAGACGCCCCTGTCCGTGGCCCGCCGGCTGAAGCGCAAGCACAGCGAGCGCCGCATGTTCCTCTTCTCCTGGAAGACCAAGACGGGCGGGAGGGGCGCGGCGCAGCTGGCCGTGGGCCCCGAGTTCCAGAAAGCCCAGTCTGGGCTCAGCCTCAAGAAGGGCAAGACTTAGCTCCCGCTGGGGGCGTCTGTGCGAGCGCGTGCGGGTAGCTTATCCGGGTTCAGCCCCACGGTGCCCTGGGTGGGCGGGAGGCAGGAAAACATGGCTGAGGATCCGACTCAGACACTGAATTATCTGTTTGCAAGTGGCTCTGGCGGGTATAGACGGCAGTCGGTGTTTGTGTTCCCTCGGCGATCCGTCACTGGCCCAGTGGGCCCTGCGCCCCCGAGCCCTAAGCTCGGTGCCTAGTACCGGTGACGCTGCCGGCCCGGCGGGAGCGCGTCTCTGCTCTCCCCTCTGGAGCCCGCGGGCGCTGGACAGGTGGTGATGGAGATGGCGCCATCGTGACGTGCGGGCGGGTGCGGTGTGGGCTGTGAAGCTGCGAACTAAACAGCTCCAGCTGGTGCGTTCCAGACGTTTTCTGGAGCCACCGTTGAAGGGTCTGCTTCTTGCGTTGGGGTGAGGAGCAGGGGAGAACGTGCTTCTCCAAATACGGGTGCCGTTGCTCCCGTGGATAGGTGAGGCGTAGGGGCTTGGGTTTGGAGGAGACAGTAAGGGGTGATGATGAGCGCGTAGAGGGGGGACTCTGCCTCTTTCTGTGCTTTTGTCCCACCCCCGGTGGCTCAAGCGCCCTTCTCTGGCCAGCTTCCACCTTCCGCTAGATCTAGGGTACCCATCGTCCTTTCTCTGGGGCTGTGTCTGTGCCCACTCAGAGCTCTGAGCCACAGCTGCAGGTCCTCAGGCCAGGCCAGCCTCAGGTGAGTAAGGGGGTGCGGGAGACGAGAGGGAGGGGTGAGGACTGGAGCAAAGGGTGGTGCACAGCCCCGCCTGAGCTCCGCTAGCTGAGTGCCAGCTGCCAGATATTTCCAGGGCTTTCCAGAGTTGACAGTCTGCCTTTTTGATGGAACCTCTGATTTTTAAGTGTTGGTTGGAATTTTTTTAATATTGTGGTGTGGCGCAAAGGGAGTGGGCAGGATTGAGGCACAGCTGAAGGCTGCCTGTCACTGTCAAACTCTTTTTCTTCATTTCACGAGGAAAGTGGAGAGAAAGTTGAGTCTCTCGGGACATTCCGGGACTCTGAGGCCACAGGGGGCTCGCCGGCCGGTCAGAGGGACGGGCCACCCCAGCTCCCACGGCCCGCCGCTGCTGAGGCCCCGTGTGCGGACACAACTTGCGGATCCGGCTCCTTAAGTGATGGGAGTTGCCTGGGCCCTGGCCGCCCTTCTTCCAACCCGCATCTCAGGAACAGGATTTGCCTTTTAAATTAATTGGCCGCATTTCCTGCTGTCATAGCAGGGAGCACTGCCCAGCGCTGCGCTGTGCCTTTGCATCGGGCGGTGTGGCCGTGCCCAGCTCAGCAGTCTGCTTGACGAATAGTGGTCGGGAAAGCAATGCAGCTCGACATCAACGCTGTCAAAACGGAGATCTTGTTTTTGGCAGACGGCGTCCAGAGTCAATAACAGACATTAAAGAACCACGTCCCGGGGCCCATTCATTTAGCTAATGAGATGTATTGGGGGAGGGACCCTTTTAACTTAGCAAGTGACATTCTCAAAGTCCGGAGCTGGCCAGGAAAATCGCTGAGTTGTCCTATGGTGAGGGGTGCCAGCCTCCTGACCCCCGGCCCCCAGTTTTGGAGGCCAGCACACTCGCGCCACCTGTCTCCAAGTCAGCGCAACCCCTGGCCAGGGGTCCAGCATCGAGGGGCGCGAGGTGACACTGCCCCAGCCGCGGCTGGCCCACTCGGACGCTCCTGGCCCCGGGCACTGCGTTTGAGCCCCTCTCCCATCCCGTTCTGTTCGATCCCGCCTCCGGCAGCCCGGAGCAGGAGAATGGGGTCTGCCCTCGGGGTCCCCGGGCCCCCCTCGTAGAGGTTTCATGACGCAACGATCGTGCAGCTGTTTTTGGTCCGACTCTGGAACCACCAGAAAACAAATGGTTTCCAAGTACCAGCGCGCGGCGAAGCCAGGGCTCGCGAACGCTTCCGTGGGCCTGAAGTCCAGGCTGGGGTGGCCGTTCATGGCGAACTAGCCCAGCCCAGAGATTGTCCGGGGCTGGCGGCGTCTTAGAGGGGTGCCCGGGCCGGTGTGCGGGACGCTGTCCAGGGCCCCGCACCTCATGCCCACCGTGCGCTGGGCTTTTGGTCGCCCGAGTGGAAGCTGGCATGGCCCGACACCCAGGCGGCTCTCCCAGCGCTGCCGGCGGCCTTGGGCGTGTCCTCTGCCCCAGCCGAGCGTGCTCCGGGGGCCGCAGGTGCTCAGGACCGGGAGGCCGGACGTGCCGGGGCTGCTCATCTGGCCTGGGCTGGAGCGTTTTGCCCAGTTGGGGCTGACGTCATTGACAGCTGAGAGGTGGGGGCCAGGAGAATGGCCGCTTTCTGTGGCCCTCGGATGTGGCGGCCGAGAGCCTGGAAGCCTGACCCTTTGAACTCAGCAACCTTGTGAAAAGGCCGCTGAGTGTCCTTGGAGTTCTTGGGGCCTCTGGGGCATTGTATTACAGGGCGCTGATGTCCGTCTGGAACATGGTCCTGGGAAACTGGGGCCGCGGCTTCGGAGAGAAGGACGGTTTCCTGTGGGCAGAGGAACACCACTGTCTGCCAGCCCTGCTCTGCTCGCTCTGGCTGCCAGGGGGCTCCCCGGCCAGGGCCCCCAGCTGGAACCAGCACCGGCCCTCTCCCCTGCCTGTTGTCTTCCTTGGAGTGAATTATACCCTCTCCTAAGAGAGCTCAGCTGTCTCGCCTGTGTGTCTCACTGGGAAGCGGACTGACCGCGTGGACCCTGGTGACCGCAGGCCTTTGGCCCCTGGCCCCGCTGCTCACTGGGCTCCTCACCTCAGACCTGACGGGCCCTGCCTTTCCCCAGCCAGTCCCACGTGAGGTGGGGTCACCCGCTGTGACTCTGGGGGCCCTGGGTGGCCCCCGGGGCTGCATTGCGTGATGCAGAATCACGGGGTGATTCCTCCTCCGCCCGGGGCTCCTGGTCATTCTTACCCCCCAGGGAAACTGCTCCTTTAGCGCCAGGATATCTTAACGCCTCCCTGGCCCTCAACAACCTCCCTTTTAAAAACTCACGAGTGTGGGCCTCCCCGGTGGCGCAGCGGTTAAGCGCTGTGCTGTGGAGCTGTCGGCAGCGGCGACGCGAGTTCGACACCCGGCACCCGGCTGAGGAGAATCCCACATGGTGCGGCAGACCTCTCCTGCCTCACCCGCTGCTCCCCTCAGCAGTGTATTTCTGATCTGCCTGTTCTGCTCCCCGCTCCGTCTCTGGTGAACCCTCTCACCGCCCCACGCCTCTGGCCTGTGCCCCAGCTTGTATGTATAAATAAAAAATAAATCTTTAAAAAAAAAAACAAAACTCACGAGTGAGCAGGTTTGGAGGCGCCGGTATTTTGCTAGGACTTGATAACGTCTTGTTTGTCCAGGGGGCTGTTCCTTTCTCCTTACTGGTTGTGTGACTTGGGGTAAATCATCACCCCCAAGGGCTTCATGTCCTGCCCCCATCGCTTGGGGTCCCTCTCATCTCCATGCAACCAAGTTCTGTGGGTGAAATGTGACTGAGTTGCTGGGCGCCCCCAGGACCCCAGCCCTGCCAGCCCACCCCAGCAGGGCCCGGGGCCTGCGGCCCGCCCAGCAGTCCCGTGAGCTTTCCCCTGAGCTGCCTGTGTGGCCGTGGGCTGGCGACGAGCTGGTTCTCGGGGCCCAGGTTGCTGTCGGTTGCGCTCGGGTATTGAAGCCTGGCCTGTCATCGCCGGGGGGTTAAAAGCCTGGCACAGAGCAGACTCCTGGAAACGAGCAGCCATTATTATTATTATTACTACCACCACTTAATTTGCTTAAAATGTTTACTCACTAGGAATCAATACCTCCCCGGTTTGCAGAAAGCCTCATAAATTTTCAGCAAACCTTATACAATAAGAGTCTCCATCCAGAACTAATAATTCCCAAAGTGGGAGATAAATAATTTCCCTGAAACTTGCTGATTGGGGTATTCAGGAGAGGGCTTCCTCAGCAACTTCCAGAAAGTCATTCTGAACCTCCAACACTAGGGCCAGTTCTGCAGGAGGGGGAGAGAAAGCTCCGAGGCCAGAGGAAAATTCCAGCGGCTGGGCTGGGCCTCTGCAGCGCCACCGAGCTGCGGCGGCAGCTGGCAGAGGGCACGGAACCCATTAACATTTAGAAAAACGCTGCTGTTTGTGTTCATCGGAAATGTCAGCTCTGCCGCAGTCTGCGCCACGCTGAAAACTCAAGAGCAGCTTTCGGGGCTCAGAGCTCCCCGACGGGGTTTTCTGCCTGGACCCTTGAAATTGTCTGCCAGCTTGCATGTGCAGACACGTTTCCAGAGCCTTCTGCGTGCCCTGGGGGGTCTGCAGAAACTGCCCTGTTATGGAGCCAGGCACGGAGCCCGGCCAGCCGCCCCTCCAGCCGTGTCAAATCGGGGTGTCTGTGTGATGGCCCCTTGGGTTGGTGTGCGCCAGAAACTTGCAGTTGGAAAATGAGAAATACTGTTACCATCTGGTGTTGCCACACATGTGCACCTGTGTGCGTGGGCGTGCATGCGTGTGCAGGGAGGGCGAGGATCGACCCCCCCAGCCAGGGGCCTGTGCCTCCCTGTGCCCCTGCAGGCTCATGAGCCACCAATGTGCATTCGCGCGCCCTGCTCCCCCACTTTCGCTGATCCCCCGCTGGAGCCGAGGCCCCAGCACAGACGGAGGCGTGTGTGAGCAGGGTCACGGCGGCTGTTCTGTGGCCGGGCCTGGCGCGCTCAGGGCCCCGGGGACGGCGGCGGCACAGTGAGCAGCTATGACAAAATGGTTTCATTTGTCTGTCCGGGCCGGGGCTGGCCACGGGAGTGTCACTGATGTGTCGGGTGAGAAGCAGCAGTTGCCCAGGGAACGTGCGTGAGCTCACTGGCTTGCGATGTGAAAAACGAGGCAAATCCAATAAGTGTGCGGTCACGTTTCCTTGAACCCACAGAGGGAGGTCAAAGGTCCCGGAGCCCTCAGCAGAGCTCGTCAGGGTGGGGGGTCTCTGTGACACCCTGAGTGGCTGCTGCTGTGTCGCCCTAATTGCCTACAGTCCGCTGTGGGCGGCAGTTAGGCGGTCACCAGGATGCACATCTGTCACCCCGTCCAGTTCCAGAGCAGGGCAGTCACCCCAAAACGAAGCCTGGGGCCCGCTGGCAGACCCCTCCAAGGTCCCCTTCCTCCTCTGCCTGCCTCTACGTCTGGTCTCTATGGACTGGCCCATTCTGGGTATTTCTATGGATTGAGTGACACAACACATGGCCTTTTGCACCTGGATGGTGTGTCCAGATCCAGCCTCGGGTTGAGGGCGCTTCTGTCCGGGTGAGGCCGTACGCATCGCCAGGCCGCCGGAGCCTTGGGGTTGTCGCCACCTTTGGACGATTGTGGGTATTGCAGCTGTGCCCGGAGACAGGAGGGCGATGATGGGGGATGTGAGCCCAGTTGTCAGTCCTTTGGGGCTTAGACCTGGGGGAATTGCTGCTGTATAAGGAAACCCACGTTCACACGCATGCCTTATGTTCGCAGTGCAGAAATCGGATGAGATGTGGCGTGATTTACAGTAGCCAGGACACAGAGGCCGGTGCCCACTGAGTGGAATAGGACATAGGGCCGCCGGGCCTCAGGAGCTCTG
Source organism: Scalopus aquaticus (assembly GCA_004024925.1). NCBI lineage: Eukaryota > Metazoa > Chordata > Mammalia > Eulipotyphla > Talpidae > Scalopus > Scalopus aquaticus. The sequence goes on along the minus strand of PVIJ01002990.1, from coordinate 47,326 downwards.
CCCACCACCGGGAGGAGGCCACGTGCCCCCCACCAAAGTGGAGGGGCCTCGGGGGAAACGGGTCAGAGGGAGAGAGATGAATGTCGGAGGATTTCACATCCCTGGGTCATATAAGAAGACGAGGCAGATGAGTTGACGAAGAAAACGAAAACTAACTAGTGGACCGAGATGGCTGGAGTTACCAGCGGCCAAGGTGGGGCTGGCAGGAAGGGTGCGGGGGACAGAAGAAAAGGTTAGGGGTTTTTTGCTTTGTTTCTCTTAAAAAACACGTATGAGAAAGGGGAAGGCAAAGAAGCCCTGCTTGCGCTCTCCAGAGTGTGAAGTCTGCTACCGGCTCTTGTAGCACCTGCCTTAGTCTCTGCAGCGATTCTGAAGTCAGAGGCGTGTGGCGGGTGGCCCGCAGTCAGAGGGAGGGGTTGGATACGGGGTTTACCTCCAGAGGCCCTGGAATCAGTAGGTTTGGGGGCAGCTGAAAACCCCCCATTTCTAACCCCCCAGCTGCTGAACATGTTCTAGTCCAAACCCCATTTTTTCATTAAGGAAACCGAGGCTCTGAAAAGATCAGCAACTTGCTCAGTGTCACACGGTGCCTAAGTGGAAGAGAGAGGTGCCTGCCTTAGCTGTGGTTTTGATGAACACTGGCGGTATTAAGCATGCTCCCTTCTGCAGGGATGAGATGGCCTGCCCCGGAGGACTTCCTGGAAGCAGTGACCTTGGGTACTTCTCCAAAGCCCCTTTCCCCTGCTTGTAAAACGGAAAATACTGGCTCTCAGCAAGCCACTAAATGGATGCCACCAGGTGTGCTGAATGCAGAAGGAGCAGGTAATCCCGGCCCACCGACTCCTCTGCCTCTCTGGGCCTCTATCAGAGCCCCCACCCCGTCTTCCACAGGCCCCAGGGGTGCAGAAAACCCCTCCGCGGGCCTCCCAGGTCGGCTCGGCGGCTCCCGCCAGGTGGCGCTGCTGCGCGGCGGCCTCAGGTGCGCGGGCGCAGCGGCCAGCAGGTGCCGCAGCGAGACCACAGATGCGCTTGCTGCGCCCGCCCTGGGTGCACGGGGGCAGGGGGTCTCATCTGCAGCTCCTACTGCTTGGTGAAATCTCTCCCCTTTTAGACTGTGCTCCCCGAGGATTTCCCTCTCGATTCTTTTAGACTGTTTTGATCTTTGTACAGTATAGAATATTACCAAAAAAACCCTTTCTGTGGATAGTATTTTCACATAAGATTATTAGTATAAGAATTGAAGAAGAAACACAGTCCTCTGATTCAAAGATTCTTCCTCCAGGGTTTCAGGAATGATGGTTTTAGGGCCAGGGAGAAGAACCAGGCAGCTTTGGAGATAAATTGCATTTTTCTCCCAAAGGGGAGGAGATATCAAGGAACTTGCTCCCCATTCCAGGGCTCATTTTCATCCTTGTCTCTGTCACCCAGAGGGGCTGCAACGAGAAAAGCAAGCAGGAATTATGCTAGGTGGGGAATTTTGAAACTCGGGCATGACCTCGCCCTGAAGCCTGCAGAGGCAGAGCGGGACGAACACGCCGGAATGGCTGTTTTACCAAATTACACCATCAGAGACGCGGTGATTTATCTCCATCTCCGGGCAAACGGCCACATATTTTATACCTGGTTCATCTCACACCGGTTGAAGAATTATATTTAAATAATGAAAAAAAATGTATCAGATCCGGTTTTGCCAAGGTAATAAAATATCTCATCGGATTCCTGCAAGGACCCTGAGAGGTGTTATTATCCTGCCCCTCAGGAAGAGACGGGGGGCGGGGAATCAAATCACGGACCTGAAACCTGGAGCCCGGGCAGATTCGTGTTCCCGGCGGGGGTCTCCCACGCCCCCACCCACGCAGCCAGCAAGTCTGGGGCCAGCGTGCCAAGCTTCAGAGCCGTCCAGACCTGGCCTTCCTCCCCTGCCGGCCTGAGCTGGGGCCGGGGCCAGGGGCCGGTGAGGAAATGGTTTCCTTGCCGTCCCACCATTGCCCTTGCCCAGATCCGGGGCTGCCGGCCAGTATTAAGCAGCAGCCACCGTTTGCAAATCGAAACAGCCCACCAGGCCCCGTAACAGCTGCCACGAATTCCCACAGTGGTCCTGCCCCCGCTCAGGGCTGACCCTGCGGTCGGAGGCCGGTTCTGGGCCTTTCCTTTCTGACCCCCTCCCCTCCACTTGCCCAGCCACCCCGGTGCCTCAGGGGACTGGGGTGCAGGACAAGGTCGAGGGGCGCATGTGGCTCACCCCGGCTGCAAGCCCTGCGCCTGGCACTGAGAGTGGCAGACCCCACCTGAGCTCTCTCATTTGGTGTTTGCCTTCTGGCCCCCGAAGACCCCTCCCCACCTACTCCCTGACTGTTCACCTCGCAGCTTCCTTTCAAGATGGCGCCCGCCCTGCCCCAGGCTCCCGTGTGTCACCAGGCAGCAGGAGAGGGGCCCCAGGAGAGGCCTGCGAGGGGACGCGAGGGGCGGGGCGGGAGGCCCTTGCAGACCCCCGGGAGGGCCTGCCTGCGGGTGGGCTTGGGGCCCGGGGCTGTCCCCGGAGCCCCGCCCCACTCCCTCTGCTGCCCGGGCCCAAATGCCCCAGTTGTGACTGTGAGGTCGCCCGACAGAAGAGGCAGGAAGCAGAGGGGAAAGTAAGACGCAGAGGCCTTTATTAGCAACTCCCGGGCGAGGTTCACAGATCCAGGCAGGGGTCTGTGGAGTTGCACCCCGCAAATAGGGGGACGGGTTTTTATACGGGGTCAAGGAATTCCAGGGGTGGGGCAACTCCATTGGAGCTGGGGCCTTGCAGGCGCATTCGCTGCGGCCGTCTGGGGAGTGGGGACACGAGCTGCTTTCCGAGGCCGCACATCTCTGCCGAGATTCTTCGCAGCGCCCTTATTGTTGGGGAGGGGTTTGAGCCTCACAGTGACACTTCCCCCTCACTGAGACTTCGGAAACCTTTCTATTCTAGAAAAGCTGCAGCGTGCGGAAAGGTCCATTAGATCCAAGAGTTGCTACTTTCGCCGCAGTGGCCTCCTCTGTGGCTCTGTTTGCGAGTAAGTGACAGGCCCCCCCATTTGGCCTGCATTTTCTCAGGTTGGGGCGTCTCTTGTGCGCGCGGTGGCTCCCGGAGACAGGTGCACGTGCGTCCTGCGGCGCCCACAGCCTCCCGAGGCTTAGTGGGGTGGAACCGCCGGGGTGGGGGTGGGGGTGGGGGCTTCCTCTGGGTTCCACGGCGAAGCCAGGGAGCCGGGGGGCTGCTTCCTTTCGGGGCTCCGCGCAGCTTCCATCCCTTTGCCCTCAGGACCCGCGAGGCGCAGGCTGCCTGGCTGGCGCTGCCCCGCCCCATCTTCAGGCAGCCGGGCCGCGCCCCGACCCGCTTCCGGCCTGGCCCTCCTGCTGGTGCCCGGGCGCCTCACCTCATTCTCCCCCTGGCCAGGGCGCTGCTCCCCGGTCTCGACCGGAGAGCTGGACACGTGGCCCCCAGAACCCCCTCCTGTTCGTGGTGGCATCCGCGAAATAGCCCAAGGGGAGGGCGCGGTCAGCAGGGGTGAAGGCGCGTTCTTCAACCCCAGGCCCTGACCCGCCGCAGCCCGGCCGAGCCTCGGGCGTTATCCCTGCGCGCCAGGCCGCTGACCGCGAGTTGGGGCGGGGTGCGGGGACCGCGGCTGCCGGGGCGGCGGGGCTGGGGCAGCGCCCGCGGCTGGGGCCCCGTGGGGCGATGAGTGTTCGGGAACGAGATGGCCGGTTGTGCAGAGCTGTCTGTGGCCGGACTGAGAGCCACGGGCTGTGGACCCCGAGTGGGTGAGTTGCCTGCTGGGGGAACCGTGGTCAAAGGGCAGGCGGGAGGCTGCTTCTGTCACTGCCGAGGCTCAGAGAGACCCCGGTTTGGTCCGTGGGGTGCGCCACATTGAAAACAAGATATGATTTGCGTAACCCGAAATGAAAAAGGCCTCCCGGATCCATGCCTTTTGGGGACCCCATCCCTCATGGAAAAATGCCCTGGCTCTGGCCTTCTGGGACTTTCCTCTCGCGGCTCTCGGGGCTCCCTGGCCCCGCGCTCTGGGCTCTCTCCCTTCCTTTTAGGAACAGACTGAAACCCCAAAGACAAGAATTAGGTTGGCTTGTCCTCTGCTTCCTGAGCCCCTTCCTTCTCAGGAAAAAGGCAATAAAGGCTCGGATCCCCCTAGCAGGGCCGTGAGGGAAAAGAACGGGGAAAAATCACCTTGATGCCGGGCCCCTCCCTGTGGGTCCGTGGTCAGTGAGCTGCGATTGGTGCCACGGACTCTGCCTTCCTCCGGTGTGACACCGAAGCCACTGATCAGACACCAGTGGACCCCAGACTCTTGTCCTACATGGCCCGGGGTACACAGGCCCATGGGGAGGTCACGAGAGTCTTTGGTAAGGCCAAGAACCCTAGAATTCGGAGCTCCCCCTTCCAGGTGATGCTTGATTGTTGTGGAGTGGCATGTTCCCTCTTCCGAGCTTGCCCCAGTCCCCACCACTCCCTATTGCCTTTTCCACTCAGCCCTACCGCCATTTACAGAGCCAACCTGGTCCCTGAAGGCATTTAGCCTTAGATGAATGGCTCAGGACTTTCTAAAGGTTTCTTCTGCCCAAACTCATTTCCAAGTCTATTTCCACAGAGGGAACAACATGGAGGGGCCCAAGAGTTTACTAGTTAATACGCCCTGCTGCCATTACCCGACAGTGATTTATTTTGAGAAAGGCTCTCGACTGAGCGGCCCTGCTGCGGTGCCTCCTCCGGGAAGTCGGGAATTAGAACCAGAGGATGTGATTCTGTTGAACTCCTGCCAGAGCAAGCTCAGGAGGTGAGAACTTGACGTCCTCTATGTGGTTTCAGACCTCACGACCCTCCTTTTGGAAGGGAAAAAAAAATCATTCTGGCATCTTTTTCTATTTTTTTAGCAGAAGTTTTTGCTGAATCCTTGGGAACAAGAAGCCCTGACATCCTGTTTTTCTATGTCGGGGCAAACGATAAGGATCTCGTTTAGCCCCTACTCGAGGGAATAAGCAAGCGCGCACACAGGGCACATGTCTCCCCTCCCGGACCCCGTTTCTGCCCACATGAAGCAGGGCCTTCGGGTCTGTGAAACTTTCCTTTCCCAGGGAGGCCTGAGGTCAGGGCCAGCCCAGGGCAGGGCAGGGGCCAGGACTGGCCGGGGAGGAAGGGGGCGCCCTGGGGCTGGAGGGCCTGCTCCTCGGAGGTCGGGTCATTTGGATGCTGGTGCTGGCCCCCTGCGGCAAGGCAGACCCATCAATTTGGGGGCTGGGGGCCCTGGCAGCACAGGAGTGGAATCTCAAATCACCCCGGGCGTCTGCATGCATAAATCAGACGCCTCTGCAGGCTGAGCCCCAGTCAGTATTGATTGGATCGAGCTCTGGTAATAAATTGGGTAGATAAATCAGTTGGAATTAAAGCTGGCACAGGGCGCGCTGCTTATAGGGAGCATTTAGGTTTAACGCCTTGACCAGGCCCGAGCAGCAATTCACAGTGGCGCCGGTGCTGGTGACAGGGACAAGCGGGCGGCGGCACCAGAGGAGCGGGCCAGGCGCCCGCTAAATCGCCCGCGGGGCTGGCAAGGTCACTGCCCGGGAGCGTTAGCTAAAGAGGTGGGGGCCACCGCTCCCCCATGGTGCTCAGCCCAGGGGACCGGGGCTCCCCAGGCCTATCTCTGAAGGGCTCCCCACCGCCCCCTCCTTTCCCTCACCCCCATGTCCAGAGGCCCCTCCACTATGGGCAGTGGCTCTGCAGCACCTCCCCTGCCCGCCCTCCACCCATCAGCTCCATCTTCCCCAAGGAAACCACGTGACATCTCCCCTCTGTGCCCAGCCCGCAGGGGCTCCCCACTGCTCTGCGGATGTGAAAACTCAGGAGGGAGGTGCCCGGGCTGTCCGGGACCCCGCCCCAGCTCTCTGGGCCCCACCCTGGGCCCTGCTCCTTCCCTCTGGGTCTCAGGCACGCGGCTCCTTCATTCCCTCCTGTTCGGGCCCTTTGCAAGCGCTGTTCCCCTGCCGGGGTGCCCTTCCGGCCCCTCTTGTCTGGCGACCCCACTCGGCCCCACTCGGCAGAGCCCCCTTACTTCCCCTCACAACCACGGCGGGCGATTCGTGGCTCCATAGTTGTCCCGGCTCTGCCCTGCTCAGAGGGGAGTGGAGTGGGGGCGAGGGCACGGCTCACCCTTTGAGCCCCATATCCTCGTGGGGTGTCTGAAGACAGGGCCTCCAGACGTGGTGGGAAGCGAAGGGGCCCGGCCCACGGCCACACCACCAGGGGCTTGCGGGCAGGCGGCATGCACAGCACGGAAAATACGGCCCCGGCTGCGGGGTGCCGGGGTCCTGCGTGCGCGAGGTTGGGGTAACAGGCCGTGCGTTCTGCGAACTGCCCAAGCCGTTGCCGTGAGCACGGCAGGTGCTGGGGTCCCATTTGGCCCAGCCCGTCCTCAGGGCTCAGGGCAGGACCCCCCGCCCGGACAGCCCACGCACCGGCACCTGCTTTCGCTCTGCCCGTGCGCTTAAAGCGGCAGCTTCCGAGCCCGCGGGGCGCTGTGCGGGGCTGGTCGCGGAGGCCTGTGGGTCAGAGCGCAGTAAAGCTGCTTTCCAGGCGGCCGGCAGACATTCAGCAGGGAAGGTCGCGAAGTCCGAGGCAGGGAATGATCTGGGCACTTTAGGGCCGCGCGTCGGCGGGCCGGGCCGGGCCTGGCTTTGGGCCAAAGGCCCGCTGACACAACGGGGAGCAGAGGTGAGGGTGGAGAGTGAGGGCCGCGTCGGTCGGGCCTGGGCGGCAGGCACCAAGTTGGGGTGCAGACGGCAGGTGGGGTGAGGGGTGAGCGGGTGAATTCTGCGTGGATGTGTGGCAGCAGGCCGCGGCCAGGCGCCCAGGCGGGAATGAGGGAGGCGGCGGGTCCGTGGAGAAGCTGACGTCAAGGCAGAGCTGTCCAGGCAGGAGGTGGGGAGACCTGGCAGAGACCTGGCCCCTGTGAGGAAGGAGGTCAGGAAGAAGAGGGGGCATCTGGACTGCACCCTGCTCTCCCTTCACCCTGTCTTGGGGTGAGCTGGAGTGGGGGAGTGGGGTACAGCCTTCTTCCACCTGTGCCTTTGCCACCACGGGGAAGGGCCCCTCTATCTGGCCATCTCGGCTGGCGTCAAATGCTGCTCTGGCCTGGGGTACATCCATGGGGTGTGGGAGCCCCCCTCCCAGCCTCTGGGGGTGCCTCTGAAGGTGCCCAGCTCCCCCTGCCGACAGGAACCAGGAGTGCTGCCGTGGGGCTGCCTTTCCCACGGGTACGGGTTGGGGGCGCTCCAGTCCTGAGATCACAGGCCCAGGGCTCCCCTGGGCCCCAAGAAGGCCCGCCCCCTCGCCCAGCCAAGACATTCCTGGGCGGCAGCAGGCATCCCCTTGCGAGGCCTGGCTATCTGCTGGCCATCGCTGCCCTCTGCTGGTGAACCTGGGTGCCCCAGCCGCCACCGTCCCAGGGCCCTGGGGTGGGGGGAGGCGGCGCACAGAGCCCCACCCGCCCCAGGGGGGCCCCAGGCGGGGAGCACGCAGGGAGGCGCCCTCCCGGGCCGCTGGCCCGTCTCTGATGCGGCGCGGTCTGGCCACTGAGTGCGCGGGTTGCCGCTGCTCCCCCGGGCACTGCCCGGACCCTCATGTCCACATTCCCGGGGCTGGAGCTCGCGCCGCGCGCCCGGCGTCCTCGCTTCGCCTCCCAGGAGGTCCCCTGAGGTCAGGATTTGAATCCGGCTTGTCCAGCGCACCCGGAGATGCCGCATCCCGGTCTAGTCCCAGCGGGGCCGGAAACTGTCCCTCGGGGCGTTTGGGCGCAAGGACTGGAAACCAGCTTGGACGGCCCGAGTCCGACTTTCACTTGCATCTGGGTCTGGGGGTCCAGGGTGTCAGGTGATGTCACGGGGCACCCTCTCTTCCTCCCACGTGGCCCCTGACCTGCTTTGCCGACACCTCTGCGCGTCTCTGTCCCAGCAGTTGGGGCGCCCACGTCAGGGGACACAGTCAGGGAGCGCCCGGGCACCTGGTCTCCGTACTCGGCTCCCGGGACGCGTCTCGGGGAAGCCCCTGATTGGCCGGGGGGGGGGGGTGGTCTCAGGCCCGGTAGGACAAGCCTTCTGATTGGCCCGCCCGGTAGGGGCGGCCCCTGCTCGTGTGTTGGGTGGGCTGGGGGCACAGTCGGGGTGCGGGCTTCCCGAGCACAGGGCGCAGAGCGGGGGAATGTGCTTTTTATTCATGACCTTCTTGTATCATCAGGCGGCCACGTCGCTTTCTTTGCCTGGCTGGACCTCGCCTGGCACCCGGCGTGGGCGTGAGGCTTCCTCTGCGGCGCGAGAATGCTCGGCCCTTGTGATACACGCGGCGCAGCGCAGTAGTGAGAACGAGACTTCGCCGGTCATCCCAAAGCCTCTGCGTTCTGGCTTCCAGCTGTCTGTCCGGGAAATGGGGAGTGGCATTAACTCAAGTGTGACCCCAAGTGGGATTTCTCCACCATTGTGGTCTAAGAATTGGGTTCGTGGGGCACTTTACCCCACCATCCCTGGGGACAGTAAGTGGATAGGGCCACCCCCCACGGCTCGGGAATGGGGTGCGGACGGCCGGTCACTAAAAGCCCGAGTTCAGGGCTTTTTTTCCCGTTAACACGACTGAAATTGTTCTGAAGGCCAAGCCGTTGGCTCTGGAAGGTGGGGGTCTCAGGCGGGGGCTGGGGTTGCCCTGTGAGCTTCCGCAGCTGCAGTGAGGAGTTGGGGGAGCCACATGGGTCAGCCTTGGCCCCAACACCCCCGGTGATTCCAGTGGAGGGTCTCGGCCAGCTCTCCTTGCCTCCTCACTGCCCAGAGCCATCTCCATGTTGTCTGTGGATTCTCGCGGTTCTGGAAGCTTTGTTCTCTCAGTGTTTGTCCAGTGGCATCTGAAAAGGACGGTGCGTGTGGTTCTTTTATGTCCCTTCTCCCCTTCTTCCAAGCTCCATGACGTGAGTTCATCTACTACAGAACCATATGCCCGGATAGACGGGGACCCAAAACAGAAGCCTCCCCAACTTCCTGGTTAGACTTGACAGCAAAGAGACCAGATTAGCAGAGGCATAGATGGAATTGTCATATGCCTGCCTTTAGTGTTGATTTATTTACTTATTTATTTAAAAGATTTATTTATTTATGCATACAAGCTGGGGTACAGGCCAGAGGCGTGGGGCGGCAAGAGGGTTCACCAGAGACAGAGCGGGGAGCAGAACAGGCAGATCGACGGAAACACACTGCTGAGGGGAGCAGCGGACGAGGTAGCAGAGGTCTGCAGCGCCCTGTGGGAATCTCCCTGCCCGGGTGTCGAACTTACGTTGCTGCCACTGACAGCTCCACAGCGCAGCGTAGCACTTAACTGCTGCGCCACCAGGGAGGCCCATCCTTTAGTGTTTATTTAACGAGCGGTGCACATGACAGACGAGGAATTCCTCTGGAAATATGGCTAATTCTTCCACATTTCGCACATCAGTTGTCTGTCAGTGTGTTGCTTCCTGTGGGCCTCCCCCTGTGTCCCGCTGGTGCCAGGCCTGGAGAAGGCCTGAGGGCACTTTCCAGAGCTCAGCTCCGTCACCCACTGTCACGGGACAGGGCACTTCCCCAGGTCCCTCGTGAGTCCAGCGGGCTGTCCCTCGGCGTCCGGTGGTAAGGCCCACCTGCGTCACGTTAGGACAGTGCCCCCATTTGTCCTGCAGGTGGGAGCTGGCGCTCTTCTTCCTGCAATCACTTTATTGCATTTTAAAGTGATCTTAATAGGCTCATTAGCTGGTTTTCTATTGCTCTGTAACAAATTAGCACGGAATTAGTGGCTTAAAGCAACACCCATTTATTATCTCACAGTTCTCAGCCCAGGAGCCTGGGGCTGGCTCAGCTTCTCTTTGGACTTCACAGGTGATGAAGTTCTGTCGGGCTTGTCTGCATCTGGGATCTCACCTGGACACCCACCGGGGGAGGATCCAGCCCCAGACCCCTCAGGTTGTTGGCAGATGCATTTCCTGTGGGTGTGGAATTCATGTCAGCTCGAGAGAGAGGAGAGACAGAGGGATGAGGGAGGGAGGGAGAGAGGGAGAGAGACAACGAGAGAGGGAGAGAGATACAAAGCTACACAGAGAGAGCAGGAGGGAGGCGACGCCCTCTAAACCTTCTCAGAAGGGGTCACTGCTTGCATCGGGCCCACCAAAGGCAACCTCCTCTTGAGAACCTTAAAGTCGACTGATTAGTGACCTTAATTACATCCTCAGCACATCATCAGTGGAGCGATAGCCCCTCCCCTGCTGTGCTGCCAGTCAGAAGCAAGTCCCAGGCCCCACCTACACCCCAGGGTCCCGACCCCAGGACGGGGGGTTGGGGCAGGAAGGTGGGGTGTCTTAGGTTTCCACCCACCAGCCGGTGGGCACCAGTCGCCACCTTGTGAAGACACTTTTCCTGAGGGAGGACTTGGGCGTGTCTCCTCTCCGTCTGCAGCACGAAGGCCCCGCCATCCAGAGCAGCATGTACTGAGGCCCCCTGCCCCTTTTCAAGAGGTGTCTTTTTCAAACAACTCAGTGGTCCAACGCGGAGTGTTTGTGTGGGCTCCTGATGAGATGAGGAACCCCGTCAAGGGCTCGGGGCCTGGCGGCGACCTCTCCAGGGGCCTCAGCCAGCAGGTCCTGCTGCCCGAGCCAGGGGCGCTCAGGAGAAACGGGGAGGCCGGGGCGTCTGCACAGTGGGAGGCCGGCTCTTGCCCAGTTTTGAGACTGTTGGGGGGATGTACTGGCCTGGTCAGCAGCCCCCTTAGCGCCACGCCCCTGAGAGCAATGGCAGCGGAGCCTGCGCACCGCACGCCCAGCGCTAGGCCATGGAAACGCACGGAAACGGGATTTCGCCCTCAAGGGTCCCTGCAGGCTGGGCCGCAGAGACGGATATCGGAGGGATGCCACACGCTGTGGGCTTTGCGTCATGGGAGAGGCCTGCCTCTGCCTCCCCTATGCCAGAGGGGGTGCATGTAGGAGAGAGGGGGGCTGAACCTAGCACCCCTTTACTAGTAGGGCTGCTTCTGATGGAATATTCATTCATTTGCTCCACAGGTCGATGAGTGCTTCCTGTTTCCATAGATAGCTATTTAGAGTTTAATTGGGGGGGAGTCTTGTTTCTTTATATTTTCATCAAAATAATACTACACTTAGAGCCACATATTTCCACAGAGGTTATCAGGAAAAGTAAAAGCCGCATTCACATGCTTGCCTGACCAGGGAAGCCCTCCCAGCGCTGACGGATTTCTTGGGGGGTCCTCTGTGCTTCTAGCCCTGCGCCTGGCTCCCTCCGCTCCTGCAGTTACAGGCGTTCCCGCCACCCCACCCGGCTCCAGGTGTTCCTGCCTCCGGGGGAGCAGGACCTGCTGACGTGGGGTGCCCCAGACCAGAGGGCACTGCCGGGGCCCTGTATGGAGCCTCTCATCTCGCCCCAGCAGCAGAAGCCCCCTCCCACCCCCCCACGCTGCCCCCGCCCCACCCTTATTGAGTTAAGACCGTCTGTGTCCCCGACACAGCATTCATTCCCAGGAGCATCACGGGCCAGGGGGCACCTTTGAGCCATTTTACCTCCGTCTCACCTTGTTTTTCCCAGGGGTAAAAACTACCTTTTTCTTGTTGGCTTGGTTTTTTTGGTTTTTGTTTTTTTTAAATGTATTGACTGATTCAACTCCAACTTCCTGTCATCACTCACAGCACCTCCGTATCCACACGCAGGCGCGAAGCCCAGAAAACCCGCCGAGGGCTCCGGGACTCCCCTTTCTGTCCGCCCGAGTCCACAGCGGACCTGCCTGTGGGGACCCGCCCTCTCCGGCGGCTGGCCCTGGAGAGATGCTGAGCGGTGGTCACTCCTGGCTTCTTGGGCCCAGGCTCGCCTCTGTGCTGACGCTGGGGACGAAGGGACAGCCCTGGCTTCAGACACAGACGAGGGCGCCGTCGTGGGCTGTCAGATGGGAGAGGCTGTGAGGAACGTGGGTTCTCAGCGCCCCCCGCAGCTTTGTTTTCCTCCCAGGTTTCAGGCCCACACGAGACCATGTCATTGCAGAAGGCACTTGGGAGAACGGGCACCGGGCGCGCCTCTGTGGTTACCGACACCGGGCCAAGAAGCTGGAGCGCGGGCTCTGCCTCTGCAAATATGGACACTTGGGCTGAGAGCGAGGGCGAGAGAGGGCAGAGCTGGGGAGCAAGCTCTGAGGCCCCACTGCTGCCTCCTCCTGCTCCCGCCCCGCCTGCAGGTCTGCCGCGCCTGGCCCCTGCTGCAGCATTAAAGGCCCCTCACATACACCGAGGCCCCGAGATCCTGGGGGACTGGAGGTGGCAGCTGAAATACAAACGCCTGTTACAAATGCACGCGCGTGTGTGGGTGTGCTCGTAACACACACGTGTGCGATAAGTGTGTGCAAAGCCTCTCCTGAGCAGACCGGCCCTGGGCTCTCTTTTCTGTGGAAATCAGCTCTGCACTGATGACTTAGAAATCATTTAGATGCTCCCCTAAGTGACAAGGGCTCGCCTGTTTAATTAGCAGAAATGATAAATAAAAATAAAATGTGGCCTTCCGTGTGGCCAATTATGCACCCGAAAGCTGTAATTCCATCTCGAGCCCATAAAACACCCGGGGCACGCAGTCCCGCGAGGCTGGCGCCTGTCCCCACAAATCCAGGGGTGACAGCTGACGGCGTGTCCAGCCGGCATGCTGGGGTCTGGGAGTGGGGCGCAGGGAGCTGGCCCTCTGGGGAGGAGGCCTGGACACCGCTGCTCCCCGGGGTGCCTCTCTGTGGGCAGCGGCCCTGGGTGGCCGCCTCCACAGCGGGGAGCTGAGGCCTCTCTGTGCACCGTCCCCTTCCGTCCACTCAGCAGCGTGTCTATTTCACAGAACGGGCAACCGAGGACCCCAGACGTGAGGGCGCCTGCCCAAGGCCAGCTCGGTGCAGACGCGGCACAGGCGCTGCCCCCGGGGTTGGTTCACCTGCAGGCCTCTGTGCCCCGTCCTAGCAGCGGGCAGGGTGGGCGGGTTCGCGCCTCCGCCGGGCCTCGGGATCTGCTCCTCACCTCTCCTCCAGGCCACGCCTGGCCGGCGTCCTGAGTTACCGGGGTCTCTCTTTCAGTGGAAACGGGGAGTCAAGAGGGCCGCCCGTGGTGGGTGCGCCCCGCGGGGTGTGGGGAGCCACGCCGGAGCCGGGCGGGGGGCAGCAGCCGCGGCGCGGCCCTAGCTGCAGTGAGGTCTCCTTCGTCGTGGCCATATTCGCACTGACGCTGAAGCTTTAAAATTTATCTCGATTCGTGGCGTCTTCGGCGTTCCCTTCCATTCTGGCGCCCCGCTCGCCACGGGAGGGCGGGCCCGGGACGTCACAAGCCCCCGGCCCGGGTGTCAGCATTTCGGGGCCACCCTCTCGCGTTGCGTCCCCCGCCCCCATCCTGGGTCTGGTTCTTTCTGATTTGGGGGTATGCTTTGCAGGGCCCCCTCCATCAGCACGGCCCCTGCTTTCCTTTGGCGCATGAACAGAGCCCCCAAAGGCCGGCAGGGGTCTCGGGCGAGGCCGGGAGGGCCCCAGCTGGGAGCGGCCACAGGAGCCCGGGCCCTCCTGCAAGTCCGCGCCGGCCCAGCAGGGGGCGGTGTCGGCACGCGCGTTCCCAGCCGCAGCCCTGCGGGCCTTTTCCTCCCTCTGCAGCTCGCTTCTCCAGCAGCCCCCCACTAACCCACAAGCCTCCGCACTGCTCCTCAACCCCTGGGGGTCAGGCCCTGCTCTGAGAGGAAGGCGCCCCTGGGCTCCATTTCAGCAAGCTGCAGTTTTTCTTCGGGTTTGGATTGGGAGAGGCTCCAGACCCGCAGCTCCGAAAGGTGCAGACCGTTGACTCTGCCGGACTCTGCGCGCCCCGCAGGGGCGGTCGCGCTGGACACGACGGACCACACCGTTGGGGCCGGGAGCAGGAAGTGTCTGCACCCGCACCTCCCGCACCGGCAGGGACCCAGCACCCATATCCCCACCACCAGCACCTCCCACACACCTGGCTCCGGGCGCTCCCAGTTCCGGCTGGCGGCCTCGGCCAGGGGGTGGATGGCCCCAGCCCAGGACGGTGGGGTGGAGGACAGACGCCCTGCCCAGTTTCCTGCGTGGCCCACATGGTTCCTCGGTCCTGAAGAAAAGCAGGTCCCGACCACAGAGGGGCCCTCGGCTCGGGGGGTGCCGGCCCGTCTCCTGTGTTTGGGCTGTCCCGCCCGAGGCTCGTGGAACTCCTCTCCCTCTGGGGGTGAGGGGCCATGACACCCGTCCATCCTCTGGCCCCTGGACGCCCTCCCCCCTCTGAAGCAGGGCAGGGCCCGGCCTCCAGCCCCGGGCTGTGTCCGCGATCCTCTGGAGGGGCCGGCCGGAAGCTTCTCCGTGGCAAACCAGGAGGTGACGGGGCCTCTGAAGCCGGCTTGGGGAGGGCCCACCCTTGCCGAGATTTCTTGAAGGGGTCCCTTCTGCAGGGCAGGGGCCCTCCTGGGGCTTGGGCTCCTCCGGGTGCAATGAAAGCCCCGTCCATGCTGTGGGGCCCCAGCCAGGAGGATCCAGAAGGGGGTTCTGGGCCCCGGAGCCTCCCGTCCGCAAGGGGAGTATGGGGGAGGCCTCTCCCACCGGCCCCTCCCGCGGTAATCAAGGGTTTGGGGCTCTGGCCTGGGGGCCTAGGTTGTGCCTCCACCCTTGCCGCTTCTGGAAGCCAGGCAGAGCGGGAGGAGGAGGGGCAGAGAGAATCAGCGGCTGGCACGGGCTGCGGGTGGCGGGGGCTTTCTGTGGGTGTCTGTCTGGTGACCTTTCAGAGGATGGATTCAGAAGTGATTGCTATTTGTCCAGGTCCAGTTCAGAGGCGTCCGCTGTCTTAAATGTCAGGCCCCTGCTGTCGCCGGGAAGTGGGAAGCGCCTGTGGGCACCGCGGCTGGCAGGCACCGCGGGCTGCTGAGCCCTCAGGAAGCGCGTGTGTGACCCCCTGCCTGGGGGACATCGCCTGTGACTTGTGCTGGATTTCCCCTTCCCGCTGTCGCAGCAATAGCCCCCAGGAGCCTGTGTCCAGTGGCAGAGCAGAGTGGCCCAAGGAGCCAGGCTGAGGCGGTGAGAGCAAGAGGGGCCCTGGCTGGCCCCAGCAGCCGGTGGCATCTCTGCTGGGGCTTCTGCCGCACCGGCCCCTCCTTCCCCAAAGACCCTGCAGCCCCAGCTCTGGGCCACGGCCCGCAAGGGACCCCTGGGGTCCGTGTAAATCAAAAACTGGGGCTCAGAGCAAATGGTCAGGGCTGGAGGCCTCACAAAGAGGAGCAAGCCCCTCTCCCTCTTGTGCCTCAGTCTCCACTGCTGCGCGTGGGGCCTGGGTCTGGCCCTGCCTGGAGTGTGCCCTGAGGATATCTGACGCCCAGCAGCTGCCTGGGCCTCACCGGTCAGGTGCTCACAGGGCGCACGGGAAGCGCCCAGTAAATGCTCGCCCGGCTGCTCTCATAAGTGGTGGCTGAGCAGCGTGGGCTGGACGCCTGTTGACCTCCAAGAAAAGCTGATGTGCAGAACCGATCCCAGGGGCCAGGGTGCCGGCTGCCTGGGGAAGGAGGCGGGTCTGGGAGGGCCTCTGGGCAAAGTCATCGGCCTTTCAGTCTTCCTCGCTCTCTCCTAGCTGTCTGTGGGTGTGGGGTGCCAGCAGGACCCCCAGTCTTCTCCAAGGACTCAAGGACAGATCCGGGCATTCGGATTCTTACCGAAAAAATTAGAGACGTGTTTGCCTTCTGCAGTCCCAGGTCTGGTGTCCTGACTGCCTGGGCCTCGATCGGGGGCGGGTCTGAATGACCCAGGGAGGACGGTCTCCAGAGGGGTCTGAGCAGGGACCGTGATCTCCCTTTGTGCAAAGAGGAAACTGCGAAGCCTTGGTCACCCACCTCCTGTGAGCTCAGTCCCCCCACATTTCAGCAGCACCCCAGGGCGGGGTGCAGCCCAAACTCCCTCCTCTTGAGGCCGCAGCCTGCCTTTCAAAGGCTTGGCAGGAAATTAAATATATCGGATGCATTTATTATTTATTTTCAAACTTCTCTAAAACTGAAGTGAGTGGAATTCAGGAAGTTGTTCATTTTCCCACCCTGCTGCCCGCACCCCAGATATGGAGCCGTGGGCGTCAGGACGCGCAGGTGAGACGCAGAAGGTGACCAGCCCAGCCCAACCCACCCCCCCCAAGATCGCCCCCGCCCCCAGCGCCGACCGGCTTCGTCTGTTTCTGCGCTTTATATAAAGGCAGCACGTTCTCTGGTGTCTGGCTGCTCTGGCCCAGGGTTCTGAGGTTTATTTTTATCTCAGATCGCACCAGAGCCGTTTCCCCAGGCTGGAAAGATTCCACCCAGCAGGCCCACTGGGTGGACGGAGACGGCTGCTCCCGGACGAGGGTCCGCCTGGCTTCTGCTGTGTCCAGTATCACCGAGGCAGCGAGCCTTCAAGACTGGGGGACATACGTCAGAATAGAAAAACATTCCACACGCATCACCCAGGACTGACAGGTAAAAAGCTCGTCTTTTTTTTAGTCGAGAAATTCACAAAAACCTAAAAAGGACCATCTTCAAGCGTTCGTCCATGCTGTCGGCGTGTTCACGCGCCTCCCCTCTCTCTCCCTTCCCAACGGAAGCCCCTTCCCCCAGCCTGTGCTCTCTGTCTCTCTGGATTCGTTCTGGATATTTCCATCCAGACCACAGGCGATGTGGCCTGGCCTCTTAGGCGAAGTTTCCGAGTTGTGTTAACAGCACGCTGCCCTTTTTATGACTTCTGGTCATTTCTGCTTCAACTATTTTTTTCCCTATTAAACGAAGCATGACTTGGAAGATAGAGGAGTTTCCTTTCCCTACATTCACTTCTGTTCCCTGCAGTCCCCACCATAAAATTAGTCCTGTGGCGTGTTTTTTGCAAAACCCAGAATTGATGGACAACGCGACAAGGGCAGTTTCTGCTTCTCTCGGCCAATCAAAAGATGCACTGGCCCCACCGCAGGCAGCCATTGGCTGCCCCGTGTGGCTCCGCCCACAGGCGGGCACGGGGCGGCCAAGCCACACCCCCTTCACACCCCAGGGTCGCCCAGTCCTGGGGGCTCCAAAGAATCAGTGTCATTGCCCACCGGCCGGGCTTTGGGAAGGTCTCCGCTGCAGGAGAAGGGAGAAAATGAAGGGGTCACAGCTCTCCCAGCAAGGTCTGGTTTAAAGACGACCCTCTTTTGGAGATTATCTGCTCTGCTTTCTCAGAGCTAAGTTGTTCTTTATGAGATAATTGTAGTGGTGAATGGTACTGTCCAGGGCTGGGCAAACCTTTTCTGTAATGGGCCAGATAGTAAACGTTTTCTGCTTTGTGGGAACAAGTTCTCTGGTGCAGTTACCCCATTCTGCCAGGCGTGGGAAAGCAGCTTCAGACACACAGTATGAGCTGCAAGTGGGAACAGGTGTGTGCCAATAAAACTTTATCGACAAAGAGCAATGGAAGGGCAGGTTTGACTTCCTCTGATTGACTTTTGATACTTTTCAGTGCTCTTTACTTCCAGAAATAAAGCTTTAACCGTGGTGGAATTTGCTAGTCTCTGTAGTAGACATGATTAATGCCAGTGACAGTATCTTACACCATTGACTGGGTGACTTTTTTTTTTTTTTAGAATTATTCCTTTATCGTAAAATTTTTATTTATTTTATTTATTTCTGTGTTGAAGAACTGGGGTGCAGGCCAGAGGCAAAGGGGTATGAGGACTCACCAGAGACAGAGCGGGGAGCAGAACAGGCGGCTCTACTGAAATGCACTGCTGAGGGGGCAGCCAGGGGACTGTCCCTGTGTGGGACACAACCCCGCTGGGCTCTGCCCCTGCCCGGTCTTCCTGGCCAAGATCAAGGCGTGGGCCCACCTGGCTCTTATCTCGAGTCTCTGGGGGACTCCTTCAGGGCGAGTTCAGGTTGTTGGCAGACTACAGCGCCACCCGGCTGGAAGACTGGGGGCCCCACTTGCCCCCCAGACCTTGGCCCCTCCCTCCTCACCTGGCCTCTTCTGCCTTCAAAGCATCCACCCCACGGCCAGTGCCCTGGGCCTCGTCTCCGGGTGGCCTTTTTTGCCGCCAGCTGGAGGGCACGCTCCCTGCTTCGGGCTCAGGAGTTGGCATTGGGCCGCCCAGACCATCAGATCATCTTCCCAGCCTGAGGTCGAAGGCGCCTTGAGCCAGACCATCGCCCCAGGGGGCAGTAGGCGTGTGGAGACTTTCTCCGGTGTGTCTGGCTGGTGGGAGCATCAGGGAATGTCCCGCGGTGGTTTTGGGGCATCGCTGGAGCCCCCCAGAGGTTTGACACCTGCTGCGGTGGGCCCTGGCCAAGTTCCCCCACCTGTGTTGCTCCCATTGGTCCGCAGGACCAAGGCTTGGGCACAGCGTCCAGCTGCTGCGGGCAGTGGGGCCACAGCCTGTGGGGACAGGGGGACCCCTGCCCCAGTGTGGTCCCAGGTAGTGGCACCAAGCTCACCTGGTGAGCGAAATATTTTATAGCTCACAAGATGAGGGTTGCTGGGGGGAGCAGGTGGGCTCCTCAAAATGACCTTCCAGTGACAGGCGTGGGGTGCAGATAGGCTGGGGGCGGGTGGCCCTGGGGTTGGTGGGGAGGTGGGGTCCCGCAAGTGGCTCGAACTTCTCACTGGTGCCCACAGAGTCGGCACCTGGGTTTTCCTACCTGCCTGCAGGGGGAGAGGGTGGAGGGAGGCTTTAAGGGGTTCACGGTCAGTCATCAGAATCGGTCCCCAGCTCCTAGCACACACCCTGGAGTGCGGGCCTCATAGCCATTGTCTTATCCCTCCCACGCCACCCCGCCCTCCCCCAGAAGGGCACCTGCCTGGCCCAGCCTGGCCATCCCTTCCTCGGGCACCCCGCCCAGCCTCTGGGGTCCAGCGCCACGCTGGGCTCTGCCGGGACCCCCATTCCTGTGTGCGCTTGTGGGGATGTTCCAGTGAGACATCAGGAAGCAAGATTTGTTTCCTCATTAAAAGAGAACTCCCGGCTCAGTCAATCAATCACGCCCGCCACAAACACAGCAACAGTTGCTCACACTTGAGCCTGATTTCTCCGGGGGAGCCGATGCCTCTCTGGTGCCTGGCCCCGGGGCAGCCTCATCTGCGTCCTCTCCTTAGAGTCGTCGCCCGCCTGTGCAGAATGCGGCTTATCAGCCACCGGCGTCCCCCCGGGCGGAAGCCTGGCCTGCTGCCTCCCAGCAAGTGGCCCGGCCAGTGGCGAGTCCTCCTTACTTGGGCTCTGAGTTTAGGGCTGGAGCACATGGCCCTAGAAAGGTGTCTGAGTTCGTTTTTGTATGGGGGTGGAGGGACTTGAATTTGTGGATTTTTAAAAAAGATTTGATTATTTATGCACACAAGAACTGGGGTGCAGGCCAGAGGTGTGGGGGGTGGTGAGAGAATTCCCCAGAGACAGAGTGGGGAGCAGAACACGCGGATCCACTGAAACACACTGCTGAAGGGAGCAGCGGGGAGACAGGAGAGGTCTGCTGCGCCCTGTGGGAAGCTCCCTGGCTGGGGATTGAACTCGTGCTGCAGTGGCTGTGGACAGCTTCATAGTGCTGAGACTAACCCGGGCACCCCCAGGGAGGCCCTGTTAGTGGATTTTGAGAAGGCACCCACCAGCTTCCTCCCGGGCCCTGGCCCCAGCCTGCTCTCGGACGCGGTCGGCTGCGTCGTGGTGAGGCCCTAACTGAAGAGCCGAGGCAGCCAGCTTGCTGGAGGCAGCCCGTCCGTGGACAGCGGCCATACCCACGGCCAGGCCAGCGCTTTCCCAGAGACTCTCTCTCGTGCCTCCTTTCATCTTCGCCCCCTTTCTGAAGCATCTGCTCCTCTGCGGTGAAGGATAGAACTGACACTTTCTCCCTAGTATCCGTCCCCTGCCAAGCTCTTCCCAGCCCCACCCCGGCACAGGTGAGCCGGCTTTACCGCGAGTCCGAGGGCAGGTGTGTTCAGGGAACAGGAAATGCGTCACTGCACATGCGCAGACGGGCGGCTGTTAAGGGCAGTGGCTGCTGCAGGAGGGACGGCTCGTCCGGGGATGCGCGCGGCCGCGGCCGGCGTCCCGGGTAAGGGCGGCGTCTGCCGGGGCGGGGTACGCACGCGGCGAGCTTCGGTGGGGTTTCTCCCTTTGGGGTTCAGCTGGTTCCCCGAAACGCTGGTTGAATGACTCTGCCCCCAAACCCGCAGACGGCCAGGCTTCCTCCTGCCAGCCGGAGCAGGGCCCCGCGTGCGCGTGGTTGTGCGCGGCCGCCCCTCCGTGCGGGGCCCCGTGGCCGCTTCCGCGCCCCGCGGTTGTCAGCCACGCTGGGGTGACGCGGGCACACGTGTCCTGGAGGCTGCGTTTCCCTCGCTGGACGCCAGAGCGGGTTGCGGGGTTGAGGCTGGTTCCGTGGGACTCTCCAGGAAGCCGCCTGTTTCCCTCGTGGCTGGTCACATCGCCCCGATGGGGTGTGGGGTGAGACGCTGCGTCTTTGCTCCCCAAGGGGCTGGAGTTCAGTGGCCCCCACGTGGGTCTGGACGTGCCGTGTCCCCCACTGGCACGTAGCGCACGTGAGGGCAAGACAGCCTCGGAAACCCCTTAGGAGGGCTCTGGAGGTTCGGCTGTGCCCACAGTAGGTGGCCCCTCAGCGCCGCCTGGTCATTTGCAGCCGCCGTGGCCAGGGCTGCTGGTCACCGTAGACCCGCCAGTGAAACCAGCCTCACAGGCAGCCCTCACGTCTCAGAAGCGGTCATCTCCAGTTCCTGTCCAGGCTGGGGCTCAGGACAGGCCAGGGGAGACCATCTTCTTTCTAGACCTTTCTGTTGCCGAGCTTGAGCTCTCGTGGGCAGCAGAGGCTGGGGGTGGCTCCCGGGTCCGCCTGTGTCAGCAGAACAAACAGCCGCCGCGGCGCAGCAGGGCTCCCGGAACGCAGCTGTGCGCCCGGAGCAGACGGACCCGCGAAGCTGCCCCCGCCGTCTCCTTTCCCTCCGCCCCGCTCAGCCCCGGGCGGCCTCTGACCTGGGTCTCTTCAAGGGTGGAAGCCCCGCCCGCAGCCACCCGAGCTGTCAGGACAATAGGATTTAAACGGGATGGGCTTGGCCAAACTTCCCCTTGTTTAGTCTATATCGGGCGAGACATCCGGGTGACTGGAAAAACTTGGGCTCGAGTGGGCACGTGCCCTGGTCTCCGGCTGGTGCCTCTTGGGCTGAGACGTTGTGCGCAGGCTCCGGGAGGCAGCGGACGCGTCCACGCCGTCTCTCCCAGAGGCCAGCCCGGAGGACCACAGACAGGTGGCTTAAAGCCGCAGACGTTTATCCTGTCGGCATCTTGGCGTCCCAGAGTCCAGTCACTGTGTCGGCAGGCCGAGCTCCCTGCCCCGCGCGGGTGCCACCCTTCCCCCCACATCCCCCTGCTCCCAGGCTTCATGGCAGGCAGTGCCCGGGACCCTAGGCCTGGACATGCCGGGCCGTGATTTCCGCCCGCGGTCATCTGGCCTGCCCCGGGCCTCTGTCTCCACTCGGCCTGTCTCCCTGTGTCTCTCTCTTTACAAGAATGACAGTCACTTTGGATGAAGAACCTACCGGATCCAGTAGGCCCTCACCTAAATGGATCTAATAACCAGCACTGACCCTATTTCTAAATAAGGTCATTTCCCGGGTACTGGGGCTTAGGGCTTCCGTGTAGCTTTGGGGGCACCCAGTTGAAACTCTAATAACTCGCTTCTCTTTTACTCAGAGCCTAAAGGGTTGTGACCTTTCTCCTCTGAAAGTGTGGTCTGGGGGTGACAGGTGCATTGTCAGCCATGGTGACTGGGGTTCCAGTGGCTGGGGCCCGCGCGGGCACCAGGTAGAGGGGTTAGGTGGGCTCCTCAGGCAGCTTCTCTTCTGTCCCCTCTCCCAGGCCGGGAGTGACCTTGTCAGTGGGGTGACTGGGCAGGACCCCCTCAGGCCCCGTCAAGCAAATGCAGGAAGGAGCCTGAAGACCCTGACGCTCCTCTCTCCTAGGGAGGGGGTGTGCCCGCCAGGACAGGCCTTTGAGCCCCCGCCCCGTCCACTCCAGGTGTGACGAAGGCCCCCTGCCCAGACCTGAGTCACCACTGGGCATCCACAGGACCCCTGAACTCTCCGACCTCCTGCTTTTCCGGTCCAGTTGGAGGGGCTGACGGCCATGCTGGCTCCGCCTCTGGCTCCCTTCGGTGGGGTGGGGCTGTAAGTGGGGGGCCCCCTTGGGAAGCCCAGGCCCTCCCAATGTCTGCCCTTCATGGCAAAACTGGGGCTCATTTCTGCCTTGGAAGCTTTACCTTGTTGCACATCTCCTGGGAAAGAAGCCTCTAAAAGCTGCATTCCCCCGAGGACCCTCTGGGGGTCTGGCCAGACTCGCCTCATCAACAATCTCAGTATAAATGGGGAGAGTGAGAGGTGGGCCTAGAAAAACATTTTTAAAATTAAATCACTTTAAAAAGAAGCAACGCAAAAATCCATACCTAGAAATTTCCAAAATATCAAAAAAAAAAAAAAAAAAGAGCAGAGTCATTGCATTAGAAAGAGTGTTATGAGAATGTCCCAGAAAAGATGAACTGAAAACATCCGGGGGGTAGCTTGTGTTCTTTGCAACCCTCCACGTGCAGGTGTGGAGGGAACTCCATCTCCAGGGGACCTGGAGTCCCCCTTGCCCCACACCTTGCAGGGGCTGGGGCTGTCGGTGCCGCCCGGGCCGGGGTCTCGCCTGCGCTCAGTAGATGCCTTGCTTCGGCCAGCTCAGCTCTCGGGCGTACGCCCCTTTGCAGCTTCTGATCTCGTAATCGCGCTCCAGGCACTTGTTCAGGCCCGGCACCCCAGATCTCCAGCCGATGAAGCCCTGGGTGGTCTTCGGAACAGGGGGGGATGGAAGGACCTGGAATGGAAATATGGCCCCAGTGACGCGTCCGCGGAGCGTTGGGAGGGGAGAAAGAGCCGGGCCCCAGTGAGGAGCGGGAAGTCGGGGCTTCCCATCAGCTGGACGCCGGGCCACACGCCCGCCCTGAGCGGCCCGCTCAGACGTGCGTCTTCATCTTGGAATGCTGAGCGCACCGAATTCCGGGCTCTGGGAACATAACTTTTGTTTGTCAAAAGAAGGAAAAGGCGGGAGAAAAAGTGAGGCGTAGGGAGGTCAGACGCATCAGGGAACTTAGCGTGTGCCGGTCACCCCATCAGACCCCAGGGGCTGGTCAGTGAGAGATTCAGAGCCTCACCTCCACCCCAGCACCCTTCCCCCAAGGCCGGCCCCTCACATCAGGCCCAGGACCAAAGAACAGACCCGTGAGAGGCCGCCCAAAGGTGGGTAGAGGTCAGCAGTTTTTGGAGGTGCCTGGCCCACGTGCACAGCTGCCTGGCCTCAGAGGGGACACCCCTAGGTCTCCTCCCCTGGGAAAGCGAGGTCACTCACTCAGTAGCCAGAGTAATCTTTTGAAAGGGCAGTTCTCAGCCAGAACAGCTCTGCTTCCACTGATGGCTGGCTCAAATCCTCCAATCCCAGCACCTTCCACTGGCCCCCCAGGCCCCGGGGGACTCCGGCCTGTCCCTCGGCCGCCCACGTCCCTTTCCACAGCCACAGCTCCGTCTCTCCCTGCTCCTGAACGAGCCGGCTTGCATTCGGCCTCATGGCTGTGTGCAAGCTGTTCCCTTTGCCAGCAATGCTGTTCCCGGCGGGCCCTGTCACACTTCGGTCCTCAGCCCAGTGACACCACCACGCCTCTGCTGCCTGCCAACGGCACGATTTCCACCGTGGCATCCAGCACACCCTGCGCCAAATTTGATTTTTTTTAACTTCATGTTACCCGCCCCCAGCCCTCCCCTGTGACCCAGACGTTCAGGCTGGAGGCTTCTCCTTCCTCCCTGTTTGCCAGCGGGGCACCGGGCACCATCGCGCCAGACGCGCGCGCCTCGCGGAGAAGTACAAGCCGTGTAGTGGGAGCCAAAGGGCCGGAGACGCGCCCCGACGCTTGCGCACGCACCGCGCTCCGCTGGGGAGAGATCCGCTGGGCCAGGGCCCCACGGAGGCGAGGGCGGACTCGGCCTCAGCGCCCATCTGGTCGGCTTCTCCGCCCGGCTGCTCGGCCACTCGGTGTGGCGTGTCCCCCACACCCGGGCTTGGGGCGCGCGGGAAGCGGTCCCCGGGGCGGTGCTGTGTTCCCGCCTGGGCGCGGGCTTCTTGCGCCCGCACGGACAGCCCCGGGGTGGTTTCTTAGGGAGACAGGTTGAAAATGACTAGCCCACCTGGATGTATTTCTCCACCGGGGTCACTGGCCGGATGCGGAACCGCTGCGGAAGCTCGATTCTGGGCTTGGCGGCTGGGGGCGGCTGGGGATCTTGGCTCTTGACCAACTGAAAGAGAATCCCCAGAAATGGGCACCTCGCCGGGGCGCGCATGGCCAGGA
The DNA here is from genome assembly GCA_004024925.1 of Scalopus aquaticus. Lineage (NCBI taxonomy): Eukaryota > Metazoa > Chordata > Mammalia > Eulipotyphla > Talpidae > Scalopus > Scalopus aquaticus. Next base: position 22,870 of record PVIJ01002990.1, on the reverse strand, counting down.
CACGGCACTTTCAGAGACAAAATCAGGGCTCCGAAGCTTCCGTGGCTTGTCCCAGTCACACAGCCAGCGGCTGCCCGGGGCTGCTCGCAGCGGAAGCCACCGCTGCCCCTGAGGGTTCGGTCCCCGAGCCGGACGGGGGGCGCTGCAGGTCAAGGACGCAGACAGAAAGTGTCAGCAAGGTTCTGCCCCGGCTGATCCTCAAAAGATTAGAGGAGTCCCATTCCCCCCCACCTTTAATTTTTAAAGCAATTTTGAACTCTTGAAAAACCCAATTTAATTACTTTAAAGAATATTAATATAGACTCTTTTATGCATATTATATCAATAAGGGCTCACTTTATGCATAAAATTTCAAATTCTATAACTCTCCAAGTATTAAAGAGACTCATTTAGAATGGCATCATTCCAAGGCTGGTGGGATGGGGTGAATCACAAATGGGGTTCACGCTGCCTTGAATCTCGAATATGGGGAACCATGCGGGTTCTAGGGGGTTCCGTGTTCCTTCGGACATCCTGGCTCTGCGGAGCTGCCCGGGTTGTTTGAAAGGCCAGCTTCCCGCTGAAGCTGACACCAGCCTCTGGGTGTGCGGGGTCATAGAATTCTGACCCACTTGGACCTCAGGCTTGTGATCAGAATACTTCACCTCTGCCTGGTAGCACTCAGCTGGCCGCCCCAGAGGGGCTCTCCCTCCCAGCCCCACCTCAGTTACGCCTGGCCCTTTCTCCCTCTTCTGTTACCCACGTTTTCCAGTGGGAAGTCAGACCAGTTCCCTCTCCCCCTCCCTTCATTAGCTCCGGGCCTCTGCACCTCCAGTTCCATTAATCGCCTGATTTGTGAAATAAGCGCAAAAGAGCCCTGCCCTCACACGGGGTGGCCACGCGGAGTCAGTGAGCTGATGGGAAGGAAACCTCTAGAACGTGGCTGGCCGTGGCAAGTGCTCTGTATACCCGTGAAAGGGAGGGTCGTGGGCTCCAGCTGGCTGTCTCCGCCTGCAGCAAGCTCTTTCATTTTATTCTTGCAAATTATACACTTGGTAACCGTTTATGCTTTGAAATGATTGATTCCATAACCTCAGGGCTCATAAAATCTATATTTACCTCCTCGAGAGGGGTTGTTAAAAACCCCCAGTTCTGGCCCCAGTTTCGCCGAGCTTCATTTTCAGCCTTCAAGCGGTATTTCCTGAAAGAGAAAGGTCCTCAGTGCTGGGCAGCATGTGAAAGAGGTTCAGGGGACCCCCCTAGAGGCCAGGGAGGGGCGCTTTCATCGTCAGTGTCCATGCGCATTGACTGACTGATGATCCTCCGAGGATTGAGTTCCTGTGGGCCTGGAGTGCCCCTGTGAGGGAGACAGGTGTCTAAAGAGCCCCACGTGGCCCAGCGGGGAGCAGACAGGGCGGGACGGGGGCCTCATCCCTCATTTTGGAGGCCTCTGTGCCCCATGCAGTGGGCATGTGTTAAGGTACCCCTGGTCACGGAGCTGGAGCCTGGGCTGGTGGGCCCCCGAGGAAGCAAAATTGGAGGCACTTTCTCTCAGGTTCCTGGGAACCCAGAACCAGCAGGCGTGACCTTGAGAGCCCCCCCTTAAACACTGCCCCCAGGGCCCTAGCTTGGCCTCTCCCAGGCCCCCAGCCCTGCTTTTATTCCACATTAAATAAAACTTTTATCTAACGACCCATGAGCAGAAGTTGAATTGCAACTGAAGAGTTGTTGGGTCAGACTTTGCAAAAATCTAATTAAACATTTATTCATTTTGATTTTCAAGGTTTCCTGCACGGCTGTGTGGAGACCTGAGTGCTGAGCTTATAAGTCAGCCTGTTGCCAACAGGAGCGGCAGATATGAGCCACAGGTATGTTTTAAAATTATCCAACAGCCACGTGTTAAAAAAGGCGTAAATAAATAGGTCAATTCTGTTGTCATGTCACATTTTTGGTATGAAAATTATAAAATCTGGTGTGTAATTTATAGCTATCGCCCATGGCAGTTTGCAGCAGGCAGTACCCTCTGGGCATCAGGCAGAGCCAACCAGCGCCTCACCGGCTCCCGTCATGTGGGGGGAGGCGTTGTCTGACTTGGGGCTTTAGGGATGGGTAGGAGTTTGTTTGGTGGTGGAGGAGGAAAGGGCGCTGTGGGCAGAGGGAACAGAACTGCTGTGGTAATATTTCCTTTTGGGGGTGCATGAACCAAGATAATGACTCAAAAAACTGTTACTTGTATGTTTTATGCCAAATAATACTTGCTTTCCATTTATGGGAGTAACAAAGTTTCCTATGAAGTTAAGTGTATTACGTGAAACAAAGCTAGTTTAAAGAAAAATATGAAGTGACTAACAGGTTTTACAGGGATGTTAGAAGTCAGGGACAGCAGATGGAGAGCTGAAGTGTAAAGGGGGGCAACCAATGTTCACTGCTGCTAAAATTTACTTACGCTCTTGCATCTAAATCAGTACTTCTCATAGGGCTTGGAACCTCAAAGTTGGAATAAAATTTAGCGATTTGATAGAATATCAAATAAAAACATCCATTACAAATGTCTGTGGAAGATAAACCTTTTAAAAAATGGATCTATTTCTTAGGACTTAAAAAAACAGGAACATCAAGACTGTAAACTGCGCACACATTTCTCATCAAAGTGAATAAATATTAAGAGTTTTGGTTTCTTGTAAAAAATTCAGGAAATCTTTAAAATGAGAACATGCCAGTGGACTCGCGGGTGGGTTAGCTTGGCAGATGGCTGGGGAGTCGGACGCCCCATCTCTCGGCCGGGCAGTGTCTGGGCGAGAGGACGGAGGCCCTCACTGCCCTGGTGTCCCTAGCAGCGCCCCCTTTCCTAAGTGCCCTGGCCACCTCCAGCGCAGGCGGCCGCGGCTGACCACCTCCTGAACTTGGTGCGGAAACAGGCTGCGGTGTGACTTCGCGCGGGTCAGCCCAGCCCACCGGGTCAGCCGGTCGTTACCAGATGGCGTCCTGGGCCACCAGGTTCATGCGCTCCGCCTCCGCGGTGCTCATGGGTTTCTGCGACATGGGGTCTGGGTCTTCCGCCGGCGCGCTCAGGCCCTGGGCTCCGCGTCTGGCGTCGCCTGGGAAACTGGTTGCCAGGCAACGCGGGACACGCGGAGGCGGCGCCACACCTGGCAGGGATGGGCCGCCGCTCCCTCGCCAGGCGCCTCTGCCGACTCTGAGCGCTTGCCCGCCGCCCGCCCACCCGGTGGCCCCGGCTGCAGCAGCCTCCCCTCTGCGAACCGCGGGAAAACCTCGAATGAACCCCCACACCCCTCTTTAAAGCCCGTAATGCAAGCATATACACCGACAGGTGTACTGAATGAATGGGTCACCGGGAGCACACCTGTGTGGCCCCGCCTGGGTCACCCAGCCTCCTTGGCGACCCCTCTCTGCTATGAACTCCGTCTCCGGCATGTCTGGACAGCCCTCCCCCCTGCTGCCCTCTAGCTGGAGATTCGGCCAGAGCCAGCAGGCAGCGTGACCCTGACTGCAAGAGGCGGGGAGAACCTCCTTTCTGTCCACACCTTTCCTCCCCACACCCCCAAATGAAAGTCACAGGAACTCCCTATGCCAGACCCTGCGCTTCTCACTCTCCTGTGCTCAATACCAGCCCCCACCCTCCGGGTGCTCACTGGATGTTTGTTGACTGACTCATTGAACCCCACCCCAGCCTTCCGTAGCCTAAGCTTGTCCTAGGCCTGGCACTAGAACGTGGACCCAGGAACACTAGTGAGTGGACCGACTGCCCAGGGCAGCGAACTGCCCTGGTGTCGGGAGCTGCGTGGGGAGGGAGATGGAGGCAGGAGCTTCTGCTAAACACAGGTGTCTCCATGGTGCCCAGCGCGCCCCTCTGGGGAGCCGGGGTGCTTCCGCCCTCCTGTTGGGCATCTGACTCTCCCTGGCCAGTCTCGCCCTCCCCTTCCCTGACCCCTGCCTCGAGCCTTGGCAGCGGCGGCCGCTCTGATGGAGGATGTGCCTCGCGCTCCCGACGACGCGCCCATACCAGGCGCCAGATGCTCTTCTTGGCTGTTGCAAATGCTGGCGGAGCCCCAGCCACGACTGGGGTGGTCCCGACCGCCTGCTCAGCTGACGGTGGCGGGCAGGCGGGGGGGGGCGGTGGAACTGGAGCTGAAAGCTGAACCAACACGTGCGGGACGCCCACAGCAGCGCTGGGCTGGGTCACCTTGGCTGGGCAGCTCTCCTGGCAGGGCTGGGGTCTTTTGCTGAGCTCCCCATTCCCCAGCAGGAGGGAGGTTGTCCTGGGACATGCCTCAAACAGCGGGTGCTGGGAAGGGAGGAAGCTCCTCCTTGTAGCCAGGCGAAACCTGCCCCCCACCCCCGCCCCAGGGGAAGCTTCCAAGATGATTCTGTTAAAATGATTAATTAAAAAGAAAGTGGTTTGCTGATTGTCTCTCTGTGCTAGACAGCATGGCTCATTACTCCACACGTGTTTGCTGAGGGGCTCTTACCTGCCTGGGACCCGGAGGGAATGTGACCGTGATGGTAATTCCCCAGCAGGCACATCCTGGGGGGCGGGCCGCCGGGAAGCAATAAACGAAAGCACTTGGGCTTTAGTGCCAGGGAGAGATGCACGCGCTGAAGAAGGGAGAACCAGGGGATGAGGCTGAGGGGCCAGGGCCCGGTGGAGTGCAATCTAGGTGACAGCCAGGGTGGCCCCCTTAAAGGTTTGAGCACAGACCTGCTGCGGGAGGGACTCGTGCTGCAGGATTGAAAGAGCTGTCAGTGGAGGGGGTGGCAAAGGGCAAGGCCTGATGTGGTGGGAGCAGCTCGGGGTGACTGAAGAACATGAAGGAGCCCGGTTCCCTGGAAAGCAAGGTTAGGTGCAGAAGTGGACAGGTAAGTGCTCTGCCCCCAAGGGCCCGGTCCAGGGAGATGAGGATGGAATGCAATAGATGATAATGCAGCCTGATAATATGCGATGACAGTCGGATGTGTGCCCAGAGCCAGCCCCAGATAAGGCAGAGGAACTGAGGAGCAAGTTGGGTTTTGAAGGATGAATAAGAGTTTGTTGCTGCTGCCCATTCTCCTGGGAAATAGCTGTACAGGGTACCCTGGGGGGCCAGTCCAGGACTAAAAGGAACAGAGTGTTGTGGGTAAGTGTACAGCTCGGGGATCCGAGGTCGGCTCAAGTCCTGGCTCTGTTGCGTGTCATCTTGTGAGCTCTCTGAACCCCAGTTTCTTCCTCTGTAGATGAATTTATAGGGTTCTCAAGGAACCATGAGGAGCAAATGCCCAGGGCTCGGCACGGGGCTTGGTGTGGCTGGTGCTCACAAAGAGTGGCGCTCCCCAGAACTGAGGGGGTCCTCAGCGCAAGACACAAGAGTTTGGGGGACAGGGTGGGGAGATGGACATGAAGCCGGGGCTTGCGCATTGAGGAGGTCAGTTTTGAAGAGCCTATGGACGGCTGGCGAAGCAGCCTGGATGGGTGGGATTCCGCCTTCCCTGAGAGGTGAGGGAGGAACAGAGCCCCCTCGCCCTGGGGGCACGACCGTTTGGCTCCAGCCCACACCGAGGCTGGCTGGGTGTGCCTGCGCGCTCCAATTCCCGGGAGGAGGGCTTCCTGTGCGACCGCTCTGCAGAAGGGAAGCCCAGCTCCAGCGGCTGGGCAAGATCAAGGGTCTGAACCAACCTCAAAGCACCCCCTTCACCATAAACTGGGGCTCAGCAGGTGCTCCTCCTCCTTAGGGCTAGGGGCTGCAGAAGATGGGGGGTCAGCGTTTGTTGATCTTCCCTCTGACGAGGGCGCGCGTCTCTCCCTGGACGATCTTCAGGCGGCCGTGGCTGAGCGGGGCTGGAATCCAAGCAGCAGTCTCGGGAGCGGAGTTCCGGCCTGTCTTCCGAGGAAGGGGCACTGGGGGGGCTGTCACACCCGCTGTGTTCCCAGGTGACTGCGGCTGAGAGGGGCCCGCGATCCTGCAGACCCCGAGATGCCAGCCCCCGACCGCGCTGCGGACTCTTCCTGCTGACGGGTCGCAACCCGCTTCTGCCCGCCATGGGCGGGGCGGGGGCGTTTGGTGCTGGGGGTGTGGGCACGTTGCCTCCCTCCCGGCGTCCTTGCCAGGCCCAGCAACCAGCCAGGACGCCCAGTCCTGCTGGAATTTCGTGGCATATTCACAGACCAGACTCTCACGGAGAAGCTCCTTGGTGTTTCTGGGAAGCGAAGTCGAGCTGTGGCGGTGCCTCCCGGCCTCTGCCCGCCTCCCCGGGACCCCTCCCTGGTCACCTGGCGTCTAACCCATTTGCATCCATGAGGTTCTCTAGCCTTTTAGCGCTGACAGCCTGTTGTCCCCATTTTAGCCATATCCTCCTCCTCTCTCTGCTGGCTCTGGGGGAGCCCCCATATTTGAAACAAGAAATTCGGGGGCCTCTGACCACACCATGTCTTCACCTAACACCTGGTTTATTTTTTGAAAAAGGAGCACCGTGGATTTCTAGCAGGAGGAGCTGGGAGAAGGGGACTGCCTTCCTTGCTGGCTCTATGCAGGCACCGAGAAAATATTTACAGCTTGCAGAAGGTTTGCCATGTTCCCGTATATTAATATTTTTGGCCCTCTCTCCGAGTTCTGGGACAGTTTATTTCTCTTTTTCTTTTTTTTTTTTCATCTTGCTGTTGCTTTATGAAACATTTCGACAGCTGGAGCCAACTGCTTCTTTTTAGTTTTTTAAGCTTAAACAGTTTCTTTTTTATTTTATGATTTTTTTGAAGCCAGAGAATGCTTTGTGCTGGGACGTACTGCCGTCAGCCCGCCTGCCTTTTTCGCAGCACGGGTGATTATTACCTCGACTGCGCTACAAAGGCGTGAAGCTGGAGCTGAAAGTGCCAATTTGCAGGGAAGGTATTTGATGGCTTCCCCAAGCTTCAGCTTAAGGCACTCAAAAGTTCTAGTCTTCGCACACCCATCATGCTCTCTGCAGTCAGAGAACTCTCCTCTCTGCAAATAGTCTACACTGCACGCACCTCAAGTAACAATTAACATCTTCTCTGGGTCCCAAGGAAGGAGGAGGAAGCGGCCTCTGCCCAGCCCGGGAGCTGCCAGGGCCCTGCCCTCCCCGGGGCTACGGGCCACAGCGGTTTGTCGCGCTCGCTCCCCTCTCTTCCCTACCCCTTCCTCTCTCGTGTCAGCTGCTGGGAGGTGAGAAAAGGCCACGCACTATGTGAAGAGAAAAGTGAACGTGAGTGCCGCATGAGGCAGAGGTGGCTCTGGTGCGGGCGCCCCATGGTCTCCATGATGGCAGGTGCTCAGCGTGGGCGCTGGGGCTGAGCGAGGGGCGCTGGGCCTTCGCCGTCTGCATGAGGCCTCAGTGCCCGCCGTGGAGGGCTTGGTGGGGGTGTTTGGGCGCCCAAAGGACAGGGTCGCCCCGAAGGGCTGTGGCAGCTTCAGCCGCAACGCCGACCCCGGGCACACAGGCCACGAGAATCTGCTGTTCCGGAGGTGTGGGGCTGGGCAACAGGAGGACGGCCTGCTGCCCGCAGCCTGCCCGCAGGGTCAGCTGAGGGTCTGGAAGGAAACTGCATCGCTGAGCAGAAGGGGCTCAGCACAGGGACCCTGCCCGTGCAACCTCTGCCCATGGCCGGGGAGGCGCGGGAGGCCCCTCGGCGGAGCAGGCCGCGCTCTGAGGAGGCTGCCCCTCGCCGAGCGATCAGAAGGGGTCGTGGACACGGCGCCCCCAGAGTGGCCCTGAGGCTGACGTCCGTCCGCTCTAAGTTGATTTCCACTTCAGAGATGCACACGGAATCAGCGATATGTGGGGGCTTGAGCCGGGGCTGGTGGAGCCGGGGCCAGGCCCCCGGGAAGCCGGTGCTGCATCCCCGCAGTCCCGCAGCCCCACCTCGGCCCTGCCCCTCCGCTCCTGCCAGGCCCACGTGGTCTGGCACATGGCGAGGGCTTCATCTCCTCCAGGACGGGCGGGTTCTTGGTCGACCATCCCTGAATATGCGTGAAATGGGTGCGTGAGAAGAGTGAGGGGAGCTCCGGCGTGCCAGCCTGGCATTCTCGCGTGCACACCTGCCCACGGCCGAGAGCCAGGGCTGACCGGTGTTCCAAGTAAACCTGGAAGCGTTTGCAGAAATCAGGACCAGGCAGGAGCAAACGAGACTGTCTCTGCCTCTGTCTTCTCCCCTCCTTTGGGGTTTCACGCAGACCCGCGGCAGGGGCCCCCTGGGTTGGATTGCACCCCACTCTGCTGGGCACACAGAGGCAGAAGTACCAAGCCCCTGCTTGGCGTTCTTTGGCTCCTGTGGGTTTAAGTCACGCTCTCAGTATAATTTCTAAGTCTTCTCTTTTGGGGGGTAGGTATATTTTATACAGAGCATGTTTCAAATCAAAGCAAGAGAACATTTTTCCCCCTTCTTTCCGTGAAAGGCAGGGGGTCTAAGACATTTTAATAGCTTTCATATTCCTCGCTCCAAATATATTATTTCAGCACAATAGTTTCTTTGCGGGAGAATTGCTTAAATGATTCAAAATGGATTTAAAAATATATTTCAAGTTTTAATTTTATGCACAGAACATTAATGAGCGGAGTGCCTTAGAGACTGCCTGTCAGTTTAACATATTCACAATATTCTCAACACAGATGTTATTCCATCTAAATCCTTTTAGAGGAAGAAACCAGTCATTTTTTTCAGGGGGGATGTCAGAAAATATATTATTTTTGAAATTGTATTTGGATCTCAGAGTTCTGTGCAAAGCATCTTTGCTGGGGTCTGGGTTTGTCAGGCGTGATGGACCCCAGACTTTTAAAGAGCCAGAAGGGAAAGGCGGCCCAGGGGCCCCCACGGGCTGTGCGAGGCTGCACGGGGCCTTGAGCGGGCTGTGCCGTGGGAAGGTTCGGCGGCGCCTAAGCAGGGGTTGAGCAGCTTCTGGGTCTGAGGCAAAAACATTTAGTGAGAGTGACTCTCATTTCGCGCCTCCGAGATGCAGCTCCCACGGCCAGCGCCGGCTGCTCGTGCGCTTTGCGTCCCAGGCGGCCAGTGTCTGTGTGTGTGCGTGTGCATGCGTGTGTGTGTGTGTGTGTACACACTGGCAGCAAGCGCCCTTGTCCAGAAATGCGCACGCAGAGGGAGCTGCCGATTCAGAGGGGGGTTTCCTCCAGGGGTGCTGCGCGCCTGGTGGCCCCACTGCCGCGGCTCCCAGTGGTGAGTGGACAGCTGAGGCTTATGGGTACCCTGAGCTGCGAGCTTGCCCCCCTATTTTTGTCTATACCGTGGCCATTGTCCTCGCTCCGTCCTTCCCAAGGGCCCCGCCCACGTGCATTCCTCGCTCTCCCGGACAGAGCAGCTCTCCCTGGTTTCTCTGCGGGGCAGAGCTGGTTTTCTCTGAGCTGCCGGCTCCGTGGGCCCTAGTCAGGGCTGTCCAGTTCCCAGCAGGGGAGAGGTCAGGACCTCACTCCCTGGCCACTGGCTGCTTGCGGTTTCTTTGAGGGGTGGGCTCCTGGGGGGTCCCTCGTTCCATGCAGCCGCCTCCGAGGGCAGAGCTCAGGGAGGCCTCTGGGAGGGCCCAGTGCCAGCTGTCCCCGGCGTTCCTGGCCAGGAGGCTGGCAGAGCTGAGGTCTTGGTACGGAAGAAAGAGATAGAAAAGACTCCTTCCCTTTTGCACAATAAAACAAATTGACTTTGAAATGATTTAAGTGAATGCCCACTCAAGTGAAAGTGTGAGTTCAGTTGCAGGAACAAATGACCCCAAAGAGCTAGGAAAATGCGAAGTAAGAACAGGGGTGGGACTGGACTGTCTCGATATTAGCACGTGCTCCCGAGACGGTCCGCTTTGGTGTGGGCGCTGGCCCAGGGCTGGTCTCTGTCTCAGGAGAGGCCCGAGTCGTGGGCCAGCCAGGAGGAAGGGCTCTCCTTGACCAGCGGGAGGAGACGGCATGGACGCGCTGTCCACCAGGTATGGGGAGAAATTCTGGAAGGAACAAATCCCTGCACGTTGTGAAATGATGGTAGCAGTATTGCCAGAAACGTGTGATGCTGCGTTTGCAATCCAGGCAGACCGGGGAGACCATCCCAATCAGTCTGGAAACCCAGCAGCTCTAAAGAAAAGACTGATTTTTTTTCACTCTCCGAAATTAAAAACTTTTGCATGCCAAAGACATCACCAAGGCAATACACACATGAGCAATCTGGAAAAAATATTTATAACCAAGATGTCAGACCAAGGGCTAATTTCTTATGCAACACAAAAAATCCAGATATGTTTAAAGTAAAGATGGAATGTTTCCCCTTGTCCTCCCCAACTGCGCCTCTGGGGGGTTACTTTAAACACTGGTGATTTTCCTTCTGGTGCTTTCTGCTCCATCACGCTGCAAAAGAAACTCATTTTAGTTTTCTCGAGCTGCGGTGCTGGAGAGCAGTGCGAGTGGGTTTTATTCGTGTTGCTGGCGTCCCCTCACCCCGCCACGCGCCTGCTACCTTCCGAGTCTGTGCGGCGGCTCCCAGCCTCTCCCTTTGGGTGCGCACGCTTCAGAGTCGTTTCTTCGGAAAGGTGCCTCGAACTCGTTGCCGTACACGCCGTGATTCGCTGCGGGCCGAGGGCGCTCGCCCAGACCCGGGAGGGCTGTTACTAAATTCCAGTTGGATGTTGCGCTGCCCCCCAAGTCCCTGCGGGAGGCAGCCCCGGGGGTGTCAGAGCAGGCGCCCCGCCCCGGGGGAAGGACTGGAAGGCAGTGTCCTCCTCGGCCTGGGTTTCCGTGCTTCGTGCACGGCTGCGCCTTCCGGCCCCCGTGACCCTCTTGGATGTGGCCCCTGCAGGAGCAGTGGGGGTTGGGGGTGCTCCCGGCTATCCGCTGCGCGTGTCAGTCTCCAGGGGACAGCTCAGCCCAGACGTGCCAGGAGAAGGGGCTCCCGCCCCGTGTCTCCTCAGCAGGGATCGGCGTGGGGTCCCAGCGGCCCTGCGCTCTCTAGGGGGGCGTGACAGCTGGGCGCCAGATAGGACCCCGCTTGTGTTTTCATTTTTAATGGGGAGGGAGTAACGACGTGGTGACATTTTCAGGGGGGAGAGCGCGGTGGTTTCTGGCAAGCAGGAAAGAGTGAAGACTCTGAGATGCTATTTTTTTCGGTTTTCATCTCCGTTCTTCTCTTCCCCACACAGAGGTTTGTCTTTTTGACAAGTGGGTGCGGAAAGCTGCGCGTTTGTGGCCCGAGGAGAGACTGGCAGATGCGTGTGCCGGGAGCTGGGGCAGGGGCTTCCCCGGGCTCGGGCCAGGCCCCAGGACGGGCTGGGCGGGTGCTGGGCGCCCCGCGCCGCTGGGAGCACTGGGCGTGTCCGCGCCCACTCCGGGGAGGAGCCAACTGCGCAAACGGCGGCTCGAAGCGCGGCTCGGTCCTGCTCTCAAGGGCTTCTGGAGGCGGCGTCTCCCAAGGGCTCCCGGGCGCCCCACAGCCCTCCCTGGGCCCCTCCCACTGCCATTTCGTGTTTTTTTTTAACATAAAAATTAAAATTTCCTTCCTTCCTCCCTTGCTCCTCCGTCCACATTTCTGCGCTATTTGGTTTTGCCTGTGATCCCACCTGCTCCCCTAAACGTGGGGTTCATCTCCTACCCCGGCAGGCTCCCCCACTGCTGGCGGGAAGCCCTGCCAGCCCAGAAGGCGGGGGTGCGGCCGCCGGTGTCCCCGGACAGGCGCCATCACTGCCACGGAGGACCCCCAAGGCGCGGCCAGTACCTCAAAACCTCCCGGCGTTGCCCAGAGCCGGCGCCCTGTGAGGTCATTCGGCAAAGGCGCAGACGGGCACAGACGGGCACAAGGGGCAGCGGAGTAGTCAGGGACGGGGATGGGAGGAGAACCCGCTGGGGGGGGGGGGGAAACTGCGTGAGTCTCGTTTCCCACAGAGGCCCGGGAGGAGGCAAGTTCAAGGCCGGCGTGAGGGCTGACTCGGCGCCCACTGGGCAGTTCGCTGGGCCAGGGGGACGGGACCTGACACCAGCCGGTGCCCGCGCCACAACCGGGGCGCGATCTGGGGAACCCTGAGGGTGAGGATCGCTGGGCCCTGAAGTGTCCACAAATGTCCCTGACCCTGAATTTTAACATCTGCACAAAGTCGCGTAGAATGTTACCAGGGCGCTCTGCGCGCTCTCCTGCCTGGGGTGGGGTCCCCGCTGGCAGGTCAGCCGCGCCCTGACTCAGCAGCGGGGTGGGCTTGGGGTCGCCCTTATCGTCCGGCCTCAGTGAGCTCAGCTGTCACGTGGGGATGGGCAACGCCCAGCACCCCAGCACCCCCCACCCAAGGACGGCGAGGGAGCCCCAGAGCCCCCAGAGCCCGCAGAGCCCCCGCAGCACCTTCCTGCGGTGATGCAGCGCCCTCGGAGGAAGCGGCTGCGGAGGGGCACGCGGAGGCCAGGGCGGGCGGAACGGAAGCTCGTTTCCGGTGTCACAGCGCCCACGGCGCGGGTTACGCTGCTTCCCACGGCGAAGACGGAGCGCGGCCCCTCGGGTGTGCGCGCGCGCGTGTGCCCGGGTGCCTCGGCGCGTGCACGATCATGCCCACCTCGTACTCCAGGGCACCAGGCTGAGAGGGGGGTTACTGGCCTGTGGCCCCGCAGCTCGTGGGTGGGGCGCTCCCCGCACCCGGTTCTGGCCCCCCTCCTGCCCAGCCCAGGCCTCCCGGCCCCAGGGCCTGACCCAGTGTTCTGCAGACGGGAGCTCGCAGGGATGCTGTTTGCTGCAAGCGCCCAGCCGGCTCCGGGTCCGGGCTTGTGGCTGCAGGTTTGCGTTCGCTGCAGACTCTTTAGGCAGCGGGCCCGCACTCCAGGGGGCGCTTCTGGAGGCCCTCCAAAGTGCAGGGGGGAGAAGTTAGTCACTGCCTGCGGTGCCCGCCGCCTCCCAAGGAAGGAAGGGTGCGGTTGTGAGGCCACGGAGCCAGGTGAGGCGCCAGGGGAGGCTTGGTGAGAGCTAGGCCGGACAGACACCCGCCGGCCCCGGGAGGACGGGGCAACCCAGGACGTGGCTGCGGGAGGGCTGCGGGAGGCCTGGGAAGGGGGAGCGCAGCGAGGGGGTGGCAGGTTTGGTGGGGGAGCAGAGGCCAGTGGGCTGGGCTGGGGACCCCAGGGGGAGGTGGGTCTCCGTGGACTCCCCTCCCCTCTTCTCAGCCGCACAGGCTCCCCTGGGAGGAGCTCCCGCCTGACACCCATGGGGAGAGCCCCAGAGTCAGACCTTGAGTTTGGAGAGGGGTTGTGAGGAAGAGCGGTCATTCCAGAACTCCCGGCCCCCGCTGTGCCTCTGTTGGTGCTGGGCAGGCCGCGGCGGCAGCTGAGCTGGCGCTGTGGGCCCCTGTGGGGCAGCCGGGCGGCGCCGAGGGCCGGGCCCCCGAGAGGCCGCTTGAGCGCAGGCTGATGGGAGTATTTGGTTGGACTCCATGACTGTGTGGCTGCCAGTTAAATGAGAGCCCACCCTTGGAGCCGATGCAGACCTCTGCTCACTACAGCACCCCCTGAACTCGGGGCACCCTCAGCTGAGCTGCTCTGCTGTTACAAGGGGGGTTGGACAGCCCTCCCTTGTTCTGGTGCAACAGTCACTAGAAACAAGAGCGGGTCTCGTGGCTGCCACTGACCTGGGTTTCCAGGGGTTTTGTTACACTTCTGGGGTGGCCTGGAACCAGACCCCTTTGGGCAGGTCTGGCTGGGGTGATGTGCACCTGCTGAGCAGGTGTGTACACGGGGAAGGAAGGGCTCACTGAGAGAGGGCGGATGTGTGAGGGGGCATATGCTAAATGCCACGGGGTGGCAGGTGCAGAAGTGGGGTGATGGTGATGGGTACTCAGGAGTGTGCCTTCCTGCTGTGAATGTCCTAAAGCAGAGTGACCTTCCGAGGGGGGTGACAGCTATAGGGCCGGGCCTGGCAGCACCTTGGTCAAACCTGCTGAGGCCCCTTCCCACTCCAGTGGCCCCAGGGGACGTGGGTGACCGCCCCCAAGGGTCCCACGGAGCAGGAGGGAGTGCTCTGCTCCTCTTGCTGCCTAGTCAGGGAGACTTCCCCAGATGCTCTGCCGAAAACACCCCAGTTGGAGGTGACTCCACTGTCCCTAACGCTCCTCCTTTCTACTTCCCTCCTGCCACTTGTGTCACCAAACTATAGGGTGGCATAAACAAAGCCTTACTAGAGGGCTCCCCCTTTGTGATAACTACGCCTATACCCTTTGGTGTAGGGACCATTTCAGGAATCTCTCCATCCATCCATCCATCCATCCATCCATCCAGTCACCCACCCACCCACCTTCCCATGTATACACCCATCTACTCACCCACCCACCTGCCCGTTTATCCACCCACCTATCACCCTTTCATCCATCCATCCACCTACCTCCCCCGCCCACTTTTCTACCCATTTATCCATCCATCCACCTTCCCAGCCATCTGTCTACCCGCCCATCCAACAGACAGACATTGAGTAGCTTTCACAGGCGAGGTACTGGGCTCGGCAGTGGGTGTAAAACAACAGCAGTGGTGCTACTGGAACCCAGCGCTGGGCATCGAGTAGGTGCTCAGTAATGCTTGTCAAATAGGTGTGTGACAAACTAAACGACAGGATGCTTAGAAAGCATCTCCATGTCCTCAGGCATCACTCATGAAAACTTGTTAAAGGAAGTCCTTAAATTTTAGGGGTGGGCAACTGTCCAGCTCGAGTGAGCTGAACTGTGGACTCCCTCCCTTGGTGGGCCCGGCAGGAAGGAGGGGGCTGCAGCTCTGAGGCTGTGATCAAGTTCTGGGAAGCGCAGAGCCAGCAGTGAGGCGCCTCCCGCCCCACCCGCCCGCCCAGCTGCCAGCGGAGGCTGAGACTCCGGGGCTTAGAATAATGAATTGCATCCCGACTCCGCTGGTGACAGCGCAGAGGTAGGGATTTCAGGAGAGCCCGTGTGATGGCTGTGAGTAGAGGCGGGCGCATTGCCAGGGGCGGGCGACACAAAGGAGAGTCTGTGCGAGGGGGTGTCATTTGGGGGAAATGAATAACATCCTTGGCGGTGACTAGCTTACCACAACCGCGGGGAGGAGGAAGCAGAGTGCGAGGTCTTTTGCCTGCGGGCAGCGTAGCCCTCATCTTCCACCTGTGGGGCGTCCCACTGCTTTATCTCCAGAAGCAGGACAAGGCCGGAATGTTTCCCTACTGCAGATATTTTTTGCAGCGTGCATGCGTTTCTCGGGTGTGCGCATGCCCATGTCCCTGTCCGTGTGGTGCTTCCGTGCATAGGTGGGGCAGTGTGGCATTGCACAGGCAGTGATGTATGTGTGTGTGGACACTATCTTTGGGTGTGGGGGGAGTCTGAGCCTGTGGGATATCCATGTGCCATGCTGACTGCAGTGCAGCTGCA
The DNA here is from genome assembly GCA_004024925.1 of Scalopus aquaticus. Taxonomy (NCBI): domain Eukaryota; kingdom Metazoa; phylum Chordata; class Mammalia; order Eulipotyphla; family Talpidae; genus Scalopus; species Scalopus aquaticus. Next base: position 7,547 of record PVIJ01002990.1, on the reverse strand, counting down.
TGAGCAATATGCCGTTGTGTCTGTGATCGGGCTTCAGACCCAGTCCCCACTCTTATCAGCCTTGGCGTCCTGACACACGACCAACTTACTCTTTTCCTTTACTTCCGCCTCGATAGGACTTAGAGTTGTACCAACTCTGCTGAACTGCTGTCAGGGTACTCTAGGTCATGCGCACACAATAGCACCTAGCACATAGAATTGCAAGTGTTTCCGGCATCCTACATTTGTGATGTCAACTGTGTCTGCTGGGAGTTCCAGGAAGGTTCTGACCCACCTTGCCATCATAGCATCTAGCCTCCTCATTTGCCATGTGGCTTTAATGAATTCTCTTGCCCTGAACTACTGATGGAAACCTGCTTATCAAACACACACATTCAGCCTGGAAGTAGAGTTGACATCCCAGAGGAAATCCTCAAGCAATGGGGAGTGGGAGCTGATATGATTGAGTAGTTCTCTAGTAGAACCTTGGGCAGGCCATTTTGAGAGGTGTTGTCTTGTAGCACGTTGGAGATGTAGTCCGTTGTCGTCTAAGCTCCAACTGAGATGTCAGGCATAATTCTTCTCTTGTTTCTCTATATGTAAAGTATCTTCTCCCTCTGGTTTCTTTCAAAAATTTCTTTTTGTCTTTGGTTTTCAGCAGCGTGCCCAAGTGAAATTTTCTTTGTGTTCGTTTGGGGCTTTCAAGTTCCTTGAAACTATAATTTGATGTTTACCATCAAATTTGAAGTTTTAGCCATCACATCATTATTCAAATATATTTTATGCTTTAATCTCATTCTCTTCTTATTCAGCCAATATACGTACTTTAGATGTGTGTTTGGTTCTTCAATCAATACCCATACTTTAGATTGTATGATGTGCCACAGAACCCTTAGGCACCATTCATTTTCTTCAACCTTTTTTCTCTCTGTTTTTCTGGTTAGATAGTTTCTATTGCACTGTCTTCAGGTTGACTAGCTTTTGAGCTATGTTCAGTATAGTTCAATGTAGGGAATTTTAAATTTCAGTTATTGCAATTTTAATTTTTTGATATTCCTATTATCTGCCATTAAGACCATATTGTCTTTTAACTATACTAATATATTTATATTGAATAATATATTTAAAAAGTCTGTGTCTGCTAAGTCACACATCCTCTCCCATCTTGTTTCAGTTTCTACTGAATGTTTTTTGACCTTAGATTATATTTTCCCCTTTCTTTATAGGTCTTCTAGTTTTTGATTGAGCCCCAGAGATGGGAAAACTGCATTATAAAGACACTAGATTCTGTTTTCTTCCTCTGAAGAGTGTTCATCCTTATTTTAGTAGGCAATTCAATGACTGACTGATCTTCATGAACCTTTTTTTGGTACACTTGGCTTTATGCTGTGAATTGGTTAGAACCAGCCTCCAGAACTATGAGAAAATAAATGTTTATTTTTTAAGCTCTCCCCTCCCCCACAGTCTGTGGTATTATACTATGGAAGTTTGAGCAGGCTGTGAAACTACTGTAACTTTAAACAATTATCTTTGAGATTAAAGCTTTTATTTCTACTTATGTCTTTTCTGATGGTTTTGCTTTTTCTTTTAAATCTAGATCCAAGTTCCTAACGTCTGTAATGTTTCTTCCACCTGAAGAAAATCTTTTAACTTTTCTTGCTGAGCATGTCTACAGGTGACACATTTCCTGTTTTTGTTTGTTCACCTGAGAAAGTCTTTATTTCTCTTTTAGTTTTGAAGGGTAGTTTATCTGGACATAGAATTCTAAGTTGATCTATTTTTGAAAAAAATATATAACTTATTCACGCTACTCTTCTTGTTTGTGTAGTTTCTGATCAGGAATCTCCTATAATCTTATCCTTGTTCCTACACAGGAAAGATTTTTCTGTTCCTCTGATTTCATTAAAATTTTTCTCTTTCTTTTTGGTTTTCCGCAGTTTGAATGTAATATGCCAGGTGTAGCTTCTTGGCATGCTCTAAGTTACCTGGATCTATAGTTTGATATCGGTCAGTAATTGTGGAGAGTTTCAGCCATCCCTGCTTCGTTGCTGTTCTCCATTTTCCTCCATCCCCTTCTGACTTTCTAATTATATGTATCTTACCCTTTTGAAAATTTTCAAATTTCTTGGGTGTTCTGTTCTGTTTTTAATCAATCTTTTTTCTCTTCTCTTTCAGTTTGGGAAGTTTCTATTGGTGTATCTTCAAGCTTACTAATTCTTTTCTTAGCCATGTCCTGTCTGCCAGTGAGCCCATCAAAGGCATTCTCCACATCTGTTGGAGTGTTTTTAATCTCTAGCATTTCCTTTTGATTATTGGCTGCATATGTATTGAAAGTTGCCTGCTTTTTCCATGAGTGTCCTTACTATATTAATCATAGTTATTTAAAACTCCCTGTTTGATGATTTCAACATCTGTGTCATATCTGAGTGTGGTTCTAATGCTTTCTTTGTCTCTCCAGACTGTTTTTACCACCGTTTGGTGTGCCTGGTACTTTATTGTTGAAAATCGGACATGTTGTATCAAGTAATGGAAATTGAGGTAAATAGGCTGTTGGTGTGAGGATTTATGTTAATCTGGCTCAGAGTTGGGCTGCATTTAATGTTTGCTGTAGCTGTAGGTGCCAGCGGCTTCAAATTCTTTTCATGTCCTTGTTTTTTAATCCTTCCTTGACTTTGAACTCCCTTGAATTCTCCTTTGTCAGAGAGAACCTGTGTCTTATAGCTTTCAGCCATACTCCAGCTACTTTACTGGAGCTCCGTTGGCAGGGTGGTGAGTATGGGAGAATAGGGAGGTTCTGTAATCCCCAGGTGAAATTTTTTTTTTTTAATGTCTGTCCATGACCTTCGCAAGTATTTCTCACCCAAACCCCCATCCTTAGATAAGACAGGAAGACTGGAGGGAGTTGAAGGGAAAGGAATACCCTGTCCTCGGCTGGGGTGAAGCTCACCAGTCTGTCTCCCATGGAGGAGCCCTTTGCTATGGGGAGGGCTCTGGGTTTATTTCACCAGGATTACCCTTACCTTCCCCTGCCTGAGCCAGGAGGGGGTGTTCTTAGAACTCCATGGTGAGAACCTGGTGGAATTCCTGGGGATAAAACCCATGAAATTGTGTGTGTGTGCTGCCTTGTTGGGGTTCCTCCCTCTCTGCTAGTTCATGCGCAACCCTAACAGTTCGTGAGGGTTAGCACTGACCCCCTCGTACCAGTCAGCACGCCGGTGGCTTCTGCTTTGGCTCAGCACAACTCAGCTGGGACTCTGGAGTCATCAGTCCGGCCAGAGCCCAGAGTGGCCATTACCCTTATAAACTCAGTCCTCTGAGGGGGCCAAGAACAGTCATTGATTTTCAGTTTGTTAGCATTTTGTCGTTGCTGTCAGGAGCAATGACTTCCAGCCCCATGCCTGTCAGAGCTGAAGCTGGGGGGCCCAGGGCATTTTTCATGTCCCAGAACAATTTTCCTCTTTTGATATGTTTTCTTTTTTGACAGGCCACAAAGACAAAATTTAGAAGGAGGGAGGCAACCAATTTCACTCACCAGCAGAGCGTCTGAGCCTTTGTAGCAGAGGGGCCATTTCTCACCTGTCACGACAGCTCTGTGCTGGAGGGGGCATCCCTCACTGTGTAGCTGAGAACACTGAGGCTGAGCGAGGTTAGGTCCAGTCCAAAGTCACAGGACCTGAGTGTGAAAATCTGCGCGAGAAACATGGCACCAAGGCCGGGGTCCTTCCCGCAGGCTACCCCCCGCCCCCCACATTATCTCTGGGTGAGACGGGACTGAGCTAACAAACCTGCCTAGTTTCGCAGTTGCTTCTGACATCATCCTGGTGGGGCAGGCCTGGGGGTTTTTCAGTGTCAATCTTGCGATTTGGTCAAGACTTCCAGAGCTAGTCTCTGGAACACCCTTGCTGAAAAAGGGTCAGCAAACTTTCTAGGTAGAAAATGTGTTCAGCTTTGTGAGTCATGGGGTCTCCGTTGTCCCTCACTTGACCCTGCCCTTCTAGCCCCAGAGCTCACCGTGACTGTTTCAGTAAAACCTTTTTTGTGGACACCAAAATTTAAATTTCGTTCAGTTTCTACATATCATAAAATAATATTCTTCATCTGCCTTTTCTCTGCTAAAAAGAGGAAAGCCTTCATTTAGCTCAACAGGTGTGCAGAGGCAGGTGGCCCGCAGGCCTCAGCCCAACGGCCTACAGGCGTCAGGCCAGGCTCAGGAGAAGGGCCCAGGGCTGCATTTGAAAGGTCAACATCCGCTTGGAAAACATCTAACATCATCGCCGCAGAGACAGAATCGCCACCATGCTGGGCGCTGGCTAAGTGCCTGCCCCACCACCTCCCTGGATTCCCCACCCCGCCGTAGGGAGGCACTGTTTCCAGGCGAGGGCTCAAAGCCCAGCCCGTCACACGCTCACCAAGCATCGAGCGAACAAGGGTTTTCTAAATGCTCTGGTCTGTTTTGGGGTGCTGGGGGTGGTGGGGAATATAGTTGGTCTGTGAGGTCTGGGACAGATTCTCTACCACACGGAAAGGGTGGAGATGATGTTTTTTCTCTGGACTTGAAAACTGGGACTCCCCTGCTTTTCAGACTCTTTCCAAGACCCCGGTCACTGTCCCCAGGAAGGTCCTCCTTCACTGCCCCCCCGCCTGGGCCCGCTGGTTGGGAACCGAGCGGGGTATGATTTCACACCGTGGAGACTTCACCCCCGCTCTGTGCAGCCAGCCCCTTAGCCCGGGGACGCCCTTCTGCTTTTGTATGAGGCACTTCGCCCATTAAAGTAATTGCAGAAACTTATGAGGACGACAGGAAAGTTTACTTTTCCTCTTTACGGAGAAAACAAATGTGCTTTTCAGCAGAATCTGCCAAGCCTGTTTGAACGGCTTAGCAGATGGAACGGGCACATGTGCGCCTGCGGCACAGCTGTCTGCTTTTTCCAGTCTGAGGGGCATGGACGGCATGCGGTGCCCAAGCACCAGGGAATCGTGTCTCCTGCAGCCCCGCGCCGCTGACCCGCAGTGCCACGTGGGGTGGGCCGGATGGGAGACGAGCCTGAGAACAAGGCCCCGTCTGGCCCCGGGGAACTGACCGTTTACTCTCCCTGTTTTGCCTCATTGGGGTGGACGCCCCTTGGCTGTGTCCTGCTCCTGCTGGGCAGGCCACCCCCAGGTGGGGAGGTTGAGGCAGAGCCACAGCCTTCCCCCAATGTCCCGAACGTCTGCTCACCCCATGCTCCATCCGATGTGCGGTTCGAGTGTGGGGGACAGCAAGAGAAGGGGGGGGTTGGCCTTGGCATATCCCTGTGGCCGCGAGGGGTCTTACTACCCGGCTGTAGCCCCTGGTTCTTTGCATTACTTACTTTTTTGGTTTGAAGGCAACCTGAGCTCCGGACTTGGGTGTGCTCTTTGAATGAGCCATCTTCAAGGTGAATAATTTAGGGGGAAAGGAAACAAGAATTTGAACAAGTTTAGGGCCTGGGCTCCTATTTGAATGGGATCAATTAATGAACCCTCAGCGGGTGTGGACAGCATTTATTCCGGTCCGGAAGCCCGCACCAAGGGGTCAATGGGACCCCATGCTCCCCTGCCCTTGCCCAGCTTCTAGCTCCTCCTGCTTTCGTCGGCTTGTGTTCCCGTCCTTCTTCTTAAAGCCGGAGTCCTCAGGTCTCTGACTTCCGCTTTGCTCTTTCTTCTCTGAGACTTCTGCAGTTGCAAAGATCTCCTCCTTGGGAGATTTGAATTTAAGTGCAGACGGCTCACTTCCATAGAAAGATCCAGGCACAGGGGAGGCTGTGTCTCCTCGCAGCAGCAACCCCGTCGATCGTCTGGAGTGGGGGGAGGGCCCCACGCTGCAGGGCTCCCTGGCGTCACCTCCACCTTCCGTGACCAGCCTGGCTGCTGAGGCAGCTGAGATATAGTAGGTGGTGTTTTGGTTCTCAGCTTTGACCTAGTCCATTTGGAAAATGAAGTCTCTGTCTGGGTTCCTTCTGCTCAGGCACTGCTCTCTGTAGGGTGGTTGTAATTTCCGCCCCCACCTCAGTTGCCCGGGCACAGTTCAGAAACCACCCCCCTTTGGGACGGCAACTGAAGCCCCCAGCCTGCGCCACCTGCACGGCGCCCTTCCCTTGGGGACGCCAGGTGTCAGCCAGCCTGGGCCAGGGCTTCAGGGCACCGAGCACAACCTGCCATCTTCTCAGCAACGGGGTCTCTGCGCCTGTGGGTTTGCCTTGGAGAGTCAGAAGTTTCTATTGAGTAGCCAAAGAGGCGACAGGCTCGGTGCCAGCCCCGTCTCCCGGCGCATCTCTCTGCTCTCCGAATCAACAGCAGGAGGGAAAAAGGACAGACTGACAAAAAACACCGCAGAAGCTGAGGAAATGCTGGCCCGCTCCACGGCTAACGGATGTTAAATCGGCCCTTCCGGTGGTGTGGGGGTGGCCACTGTCCCGACTCCAGCTGACCTGGACACGTGGGGCGGCGTGGTGAAGGGGGACCCGTCCAGCGGGCCATGTGCACGCTGCCGCAGCCGCACCCAGCGTGGCTGAAAGTGGCACGAAATATTTATTTACTGAAATACATTAGCTGGGTGTCTGCTGCGAGCCTGGCCCCACGAGGGATCCAGAGGGACCCCCAGGGGGCCCCTCCGAAGACAGCTGGGTGGTCAGAACCGCAGGGACTAGACAGGACGTGGAGGGCAGCTATACCCACACAGGCGTGATGTGGCGTGGACGTGTCTAAGAGAAGGACAGAGGCCACCGACTGTCACTTGGTTGCCCAGGTCCCCTGGGTCGCAGACCTGGGACGCCACCCGCAGGCAGCCAGGGCTGGGGACGGCTGAGGGTCTGCCTCGGACGCCTGGGCGGGGGCGCTGGAAAGAGCTCAGCGGCCAGTGGGTGGTGATGAGATGGCGGTGAAGGGCCACGCGGGACACTCCCCAGGGAGCAAGTCAGGACGCGTCCGTCTCGGCGGGGCCATGACCCCAAAGGACGCAGAGACAGAGAGCGGAGGTCAGCCCAGGCCGGCCTTGGCCAGAGTCCTCTGCTCCGCTGGCTTGGAAGTGGCCGCCCTGGACTCTGGAAAGGAAGCACCGGGGAGACTCCCCTGCACGAGCCTCCCCAGCCTGCCGGCCCACGGCTCTTTGTCTTGGTCGACACGCAGGAACGCGGTGGTCTCTGCAGGCGCTCGGCCCCCACCCCGCGAGGCCCGCGGTGGACACAGCTGGGCTGCGGCCGGGTCCTCGGGGTGCGTCTGTCTGCCAGCGGCATGAGCAGGATCAACAGGCCTCGGCAGGAGGCGGGGACACCTCCGATGGCCCCCTGGGCTGGCTCGGGGTCGAAGGGTGCGCCCAGCCACCAGACACTGCCCTCCTGAAGGACAGAAGCCAGAGGTGTCTCCTCCCTGTGGCGTGGACCTGGACCGGTGCTCCCATGTTCTCCGAAGGTTCACCTGAAATGGGCCCAGGTGCGAACCTGCAGACAGAGGAGACGCGGAGAGAAGTGCACGATCCTCTCCCACCCTAAACCCGCCCTCCCCTTTCTCAAGCCTCCGAAGTCGCCTCTGATCCCCTTTCCCCTCCCTCA